>OMKZ01028054.1:25522-36162 GCA_900302535.1 Neoniphon sammara
TATTCCTGTGTACTGATGACCAATTTACTTCATTTAACAATGCAGGTGTTCTTCAAAGCTGGTCTGCTGGGTACTCTGGAAGAGATGAGAGATGAGAAATTGGCTGACCTGGTGACCATGACTCAGGCTATGTGCCGTGGATACCTCATGAGGAAGGAGTTTGTAGTCATGACGGCACAGAGGTAAGTATATTTGTTTTGTAGAAATAAAACAATAATAGCTATAACTCTCAATATACATTTAATAAATTTGCCTTTTCATTTTTCTTTCCTTCTCTAGAGATGCTGTTTACACTATCCAGTATAACATCCGCTCATTCATGAATGTCAAGCACTGGCCATGGATGAAGGTATACTACAAGATTAAGCCTCTCCTGAAGAGTGCCGAAACTGAGAAGGAGCTAGCTCAGATGAAGGAAGACTTTGCAAAATGCAAAGAAGATCTGACTAAGGTTGAAGCCAAGAAGAAAGAACTTGAAGAGAAGATGGTTTCTCTGCTGCAGGAGAGGAATGATCTGCAGTTGCAAGTGGCTTCTGTGAGTGATCTCAAAATTAAATTAATTATTACAGTGAATGCACAGGAATGTAAGTACTATCTACATCTTCAAAGAGTCAAGATATTTCTAAAAATGTTTAATTTAATTTGAAAATTCAGGAGGCAGAAAACCTTTCTGATGCTGAGGAAAGATGCGAGGGCCTGATCAAGAGTAAGATTCAACTGGAGGCCAAGCTAAAGGAGACAACTGAGCGGCTGGAGGATGAAGAGGAGATTAATGCTGAGCTAACTGCTAAGAAGAGGAAATTAGAAGATGAATGCTCTGAGCTGAAGAAAGATATTGATGACTTGGAGCTCACCTTGGCCAAAGTGGAGAAAGAGAAACATGCCACTGAGAATAAGGTTGGAACTCAGTCAAAAATCAGCAACTACAGGTGATTGAGCCTTCCAGTGAAATAACATGCCATTTTTATTGCCCGACATCTAGGTGAAGAATCTGACTGAGGAGATGGCTTCTCAGGATGAGAGCATTGCCAAGCTGACCAAGGAGAAGAAGGCTCTCCAGGAGGCTCACCAGCAGACACTGGATGACCTGCAGGCAGAGGAGGACAAAGTCAACACTCTGACCAAGGCCAAGACTAAGCTTGAGCAGCAAGTGGATGATGTAAGTCTCAGCCATGATTGTGCATGTAAGCTTAAGTTCCTATTAAGAACACATGGATAATTGAATGATTTCTAATTTAGCTTGAAGGTTCTCTGGAGCAAGAGAAGAAGCTCCGTATGGACCTTGAGAGAGCCAAGAGAAAGCTTGAGGGAGATCTGAAACTGGCCCAGGAGAACATCATGGACCTGGAAAATGACAAGCAGCAATCTGAGGAGAAACTGAAAAAGTATGATAAATCATAAAAACATGCAAAAACAAATTTTCAGATGTTTTCAAAGGTCCTAATCATCCTTGTATTTTGATCAAAAGGAAAGATTTCGAGACAAGCCAGCTCCTCAGCAAGATTGAGGATGAGCAGTCTTTGGGAGCTCAGCTTCAGAAGAAGATTAAGGAACTCCAGGTGTGTGATATGCAAACAAAATCTTGATTATATGGCATTACAATTTCTCAGTGCCACACGGACTAGTCCATATAACCTCTTTTTGTGTCAATAATAGGCTCGTATTGAGGAACTGGAGGAGGAGATTGAAGCTGAGCGTGCTGCCAGAGCCAAGGTTGAGAAACAGAGGGCTGATCTTTCCAGGGAACTTGAGGAGATCAGTGAGAGGCTGGAGGAGGCCGGTGGTGCCACTGCAGCTCAGATTGAGATGAACAAGAAGCGTGAGGCAGAGTTCCAGAAGCTGCGCCGTGATCTGGAGGAGTCCACTCTGCAGCATGAGGCTACTGCTGCTGCTCTCCGTAAGAAGCAGGCTGACAGTGTCGCTGAGCTGGGAGAGCAGATCGATAACCTTCAGCGTGTCAAGCAGAAGCTGGAGAAGGAGAAGAGTGAATACAAAATGGAGATTGATGATCTCTCTAGCAACATGGAGGCTGTAGCCAAGGCAAAGGTGAGACAAAATGGTTGAATTAGCAGATTGTTACAAGTCACGCATAACAATTTTATCTTGTTTTCTAAGTCACCTTCAGTATACAAACATTTGTTTGCCATCAACAGGGCAACCTTGAAAAGATGTGCCGTACCCTTGAAGACCAGCTCAGTGAAATCAAGACCAAGAATGATGAGAATCTGCGTCAAATTAATGACATCAGTGCTCAGAAAGCAAGACTCCTCACTGAAAATGGTACTTTGTGGTATAGATGAGATTTTGCAAAGAAAAATGTGCATAAAATGGTGGAAATGTGCTTAAGAATGAACAATAATTTGAGCATTATGGTGCTATGAATAAGATTCAAATGAAATGAATGTGATTCTACAGGTGAGTATGGTCGACAGCTGGAGGAAAAGGATGCCCTCATTTCCCAGCTCACTAGAGGAAAACAGGCCTTCACTCAGCAGGTTGAGGAGCTGAAGAGGCAGACTGAAGAGGAGGTGAAGGCAAAGAATGCCCTAGCCCATGGCCTGCAGTCTGCCCGCCATGACTGTGACCTGCTAAGGGAGCAGTTTGAGGAGGAGCAGGAGGCCAAGGCTGAGCTGCAGCGTGGAATGTCCAAGGCCAACAGTGAAGTGGCTCAGTGGAGAACCAAGTATGAGACTGATGCCATCCAGCGTACTGAGGAACTTGAGGAGGCCAAGTATGTACTTTATGTAGTCACAAAGACAGGTATGCCTATTTTAGTATATCAGCCCTTCATTTTTATATGTTGGAATTTTTAATTGCTAAACAGGAAGAAGCTTGCCCAGCGTCTCCAGGAAGCTGAGGAGCAGATTGAGGCTGTGAACTCCAAGTGTGCCTCTCTTGAGAAAACCAAGCAGAGACTCCAAAGTGAGGTTGAAGACCTCATGATTGATGTCGAGAGAGCCAATGGCATGGCTGCTAACCTTGACAAGAAGCAGAGAAACTTTGACAAGGTTTGAAATTTTTATTTAATAAAAGACAATAATTGCATAAGCAATCTGCTTTCGTTTATAGAACCTTAATCTCAAACCGTCCACGACTTTTCAATTTAGGTTCTGGCTGAGTGGAAGCAGAAGTATGAGGAGGGCCAGTCTGAGCTGGAAGGTGCTCAGAAGGAGGCCCGTTCCCTCAGCACTGAGCTCTTCAAGATGAAGAACTCTTATGAGGAGGCCCTGGATCAGCTAGAGACCATGAAGAGGGAGAACAAAAACCTGCAGCGTAAGTCAATCAGATTTAGCAATGAAGGAATATAGGAAATCAACATGTTTATGTTTGCAGGCTTGTATATTCCATTGTTTCAGATTTTTCCCATTTTTGAAAACTGTTTAATTTCAACAGAGGAGATCTCCGACCTGACTGAACAGATTGGTGAGACTGGTAAAAGCATCCATGAGCTGGAGAAATCCAAGAAAACAGTGGAGACTGAGAAGGCTGAGCTGCAGACCGCTCTTGAGGAGGCAGAGGTATGCTTTGTGGCACATAATGTCTTTTAGGTCACTGATTTAGCACAAATAATGTTGATAGAACGTAAATAGTTCAAAGCTGAAAAAAAGCAAAACTCCCTCTGCAGGGTACTTTGGAGCATGAGGAGTCCAAGATCCTGCGTGTGCAGCTGGAGCTGAACCAGGTCAAGGGCGAGATTGACAGGAAGCTTGCCGAGAAGGATGAGGAGATGGAGCAGATCAAGAGGAACAGCCAGAGAGTCATTGACTCCATGCAGAGCACTCTGGACTCCGAGGTCAGGAGCAGGAATGATGCCCTGAGAATCAAGAAGAAGATGGAGGGAGACCTGAATGAACTGGAGGTTCAGCTGAGCCATGCCAACCGCCAAGCTGCTGAGGCCCAGAAACAGCTGAGGATCGTCCAGGGACAGCTGAAGGTATATTTTTTGGCTGAACTGGAATGTATGGAAAATAAGAGTTTGATGCACAGTTAAGTGAGATATTACTTTCTTTCTCTCAGGATGCCCAGCTCCAGCTTGATGATGCTATCAGGGCTCAAGATGACCAGAAGGAGCAGGCTGCCATGGTCGAGCGCCGAAATGGTCTGATGGTTGCCGAAATTGAAGAACTGAGGGCTGGCCTTGAACAGACTGAGAGAGGCCGCAAATTGGCTGAACAGGAGCTGGTTGATGCCAGTGAGCGTGTCGGTCTGCTGCACTCTCAGGTGAAAAGGACACTCTTGATTCTTTTCCTTTAAAAAAAAAAAAACATCTTACATTGTCATCATTACCCACATACATTCCTGTTCATCTAACTGTTTTTCTGTCTGCGTAGAACACAAGCCTTCTGAACACGAAGAAGAAGCTCGAGAGCGACCTTGTCCAGATTCAGAGTGAAGTTGATGATGTCGTTCAGGAAGCCAGAAATGCTGAGGACAAAGCCAAGAAGGCAATCACCGATGTAAGAAAATTCAACTACCTCTGGTATTAAGCAATTAATATTTTTAGATTTACTGGAGACTTATGAAAATATTGCCTCATATCCCAGGCTGCCATGATGGCTGAGGAGCTGAAGAAAGAGCAGGATACCAGCGCTCACTTGGAGAGAATGAAGAAGAACCTGGAGGTCACTGTCAAGGACCTGCAGCACCGCCTGGATGAGGCTGAAAACCTCGCCATGAAGGGTGGAAAGAAGCAGCTTCAGAAACTGGAGTCTAGGGTAATTCATATTTGTGTTATGTGACTTATTTTATCATCTCTGTCTTTGTACTTTAAAATCACCCCACAAAAATCACACTAAAATATGTGGAAACTCTTCTCAGGTGCGTGAGCTGGAAGCAGAGGTTGAGAATGAACAGAGGCGCGGTGTTGATGCTGTGAAGGGAGTTAGAAAGTACGAGAGGAGGGTCAAAGAACTCACCTACCAGGTATGAGGATGTCCAATAACGCAGATACCGGTGTGTCTGAGGCATACAAATTTTATTAAATTACAACCAGTGTATAAAAACAGAAACTGAATAATTGTCTCTCTATCTTAGACGGAGGAGGACAAGAAGAACATCAACAGACTGCAGGATCTGGTGGATAAGCTGCAGCTTAAAGTGAAGGCATACAAGAGGCAGTCTGAGGAAGCTGTAAGTAATAATCTTGGCCTATGTCATTTATCAATTACTTGGAATCAGGGACAGGTACTGACCCACTGGCATACATGTATCAGATTTTTAAACACAATTTGTAAATTTTACAGGAGGAGCAGGCCAATTCTCACATGTCCAAGCTGAGGAAAGTTCAGCATGAGCTGGAGGAGGCTGAGGAGCGCGCCGATATCGCCGAGTCTCAGGTCAATAAGCTGAGAGCCAAGAGCCGGGACTCTGGAAAGGTAAAGGATGTTTTAAGAAATAACATATAGGGATTCTAGTATTTCTTTAACTGTCTCAGTTTGACAATCACAATTAATTTATTATGACAAACTCAGGAACTCATAAAGCAAGCTTTACCAGAGATTACTTGCCAGTTTTAAAAGGGTCATTTTATGTGTCAGACTTTGTGTACATGACACTTCCTTATCATTGTGTTTCTTTCTTTTTGTCACAGGGCAAAGAAGCTGCAGAGTAAGGAGCATTCAACACTTCATTTCTTCACCTCTCACACTGGTGTCTTAAAGCTCAAAATAATAAAGATAATTAAAAAAATAAAAAAGAATTGCCTTTGTTTATTTACTATTAACCTGTGAGCACACCTTAGCCTGTTTAAGGTGCACCTTATTTTATTATCATATGGTGTCATTTTCATGGTGTTTGACTTATCGACTGGTTGTTAATAGGAAGAGGTTTTCACTACTGTTAAAGGTGTAGTGTACACATTTTGCCACAAGAGGAAGATGTTTCTAAGGCAACATCATCCACTTCACATTTTTAAGTTGAACTTGTTGCACAAATGACATGATGTGCATTTTTGAAAGAATTTCCTTCAAAGGGACAAACAGTCTTGCTTGTCTATGTGGATAAGGAACTGGTTTACTAACATTGTTTATATGAGGTAGTGAAATGAAAAGCACCTTGTGCAAAAGTGGTATGTGAAGTATGTGAGGAACATGCAGGACTTACCATCGGTCCATCCAACTTTCCATCTCAATACAAACAATACAAACATGTTTGTTTGTTTGTTTTGTTTTTGTTTTTTTTACTCAACAAAAATCTCTCATTATCTCTTATATCTTAGTAACCAATTCATGGGACCCCAGCTTACAGATAAGTTACATGGTGGTAACAGCCAAACATCTCTGTGCAGACAGACAAGGCTGCACTGGTGAATTCAGACAGATGGATGGATGTGTTGCTCATTCATCAGGCAGTACAGGTCCCTGGGGGGATACAAGCCAGGTCTCAGTCACATATTCAACAAAACTACACATTATAACAAGTAACCCTTTCATTGCAAGTGATACTTCATCATAAACACATGGAAAACAGTTACAAATGTAGCAGTACTTATGATCCTTCATTAGGCATATTGTATTTACAAACACTGAATACCATTATGCAATAAACATGAACTATAGATGATGATCCTGAGAGGATTTACAGCAACTATAGATAGAATTCAACTGTTAAAGTTAACAATTTTTAATGGATTCATCAAGCTATGTAGACTCTCTGGGAGATAAATTTCCACCAATCAGAGCAGCATGTATATTACATAAACAATGCAACAGTGAAATCTCTTAATTTCACCCAAAATAAATGCTGTAACAATTTATATAGAGATCTTACTTGAGAAGACAGCAGTATGAGCTGGAGCTAATCGCTATTATTCATCACCAGATTTTTGTTGCTGGATTGTAAAACCATACGTGCCATACATAGCACATACACACAACACTGAGTTCTCACAAACTTTGGAGTTATAAGAGATCTCTAAAGTTACTATTAAAAACAGAAAAAACAACGCTAGACTCCAAATAACTTTCAGCTGCTTATGCATGATCCTTTTGTGATGCTTTTGTGATGTTAGCAGGCTACCATGTGACTGTGGGATGATGCCTTGTGATATCAAAAATGCAGCCTTACATTCTCAGCTCTTATCTTCATTGTGCCAACCATAGATATAAAACCATTCTATATCTATATTTCTATATCTATGGTGCCAACATACTTAAGATGTTTTTTTGTTTTTTTAGTTGTTTAGCTCGATTTCACAGATATCTCCTAAGGGTTTTGGTCATCTTTGTGGTGTAAGGGGGAGGTTTTCTGAAATGACATACTGTAATTTCACTCCGTAATTTCTGCAATGGCTGATTAAGTCGGCTACCTGCTGGGTCTGAACTCTGCTGACATGCTGCTGACAAGGTCGGCAATGAGCTTGTGACCAAGGGCCGGACTGTGCCACAGGTAAGTGATCACAGTGTGAAATTCACCATGACGTGTCACTGGGAGTCCGCATCAGCAAGAGTGAGTTACTGATGCAATGCTTGTTATCTTTTCCTGTAGTTCTGTGACTCAGTCTGACTATAAGAGAATGTTATTGTGGATGGTAATTTGTATTAACCAGATGTTGGTGACATTGCTGGTTTATTGATCTTTCATGTAAGTATGGTCATAGATTTTCAATGTGTGAAATTTAGCTACTGAACCACACTATGGACCTACACCTGGATTGCATTTCACATTCTTTTCAACAGCGCTACAGCATGGAGCAGATGATCAACAGCCTCAGGAAAACCTCCCTTCACGTCCTTTCAGACAGGCTTTTTAACTGCATTTATAATTTAACCGAGCAGTCAGGGGTGCCCAATAGCCTGGCTGTGAATTTTATTAAATTCAGCCTGTCCTTTTAGCCCTCTAGTTGTTTTTAAAATTTATGATGCAGCAGAATGGGGAGCACACCAACACACATCCCTCTCTCTCTCTCTCTCTCTCTCTCTCTCTCTCTCACTCACCACACACACACACACACACACACACACACAGACACACTTTGTTTCTCTCTTGTATCTATCTATCTATCTAGATAGATAGATATTGGGAGATGCTATCTATCAATGTATCAATAGCTGGAAAGGTTAGCTAAACTTAGCTAGGCTACTTTTGTTGTGTCTCAATAGTGTAGGAAGTAGTGACAGGCCTAAACCTTTCATGTCCAAAGACCTTTTTCACAGCAGCCACTTTGACATGAAATAGCAGGTAAACACAGGTGTTACAAATCATATTAATTAAGGTTCTGCCCTATTTAGGAGCAGAACTTTAATTAATGTGATTAGTAACACCTGTGTTTAGGCAATCTTATCTCAAAAAAGTCTCACAGAAAAAGTTAGCATTTGCAGGATATGAACAAAAGAACGGTAAGCTAGGCTTAAACTTATTTCAGATGCAAGGCTTGGTGTGGGTGCTGCAGCTGAAGGATGACAGATTTCTATTATGAAAATACATCTGCATGCTCATTGTGCAAAAAGCATTTGATAATACTGAAAGATAATTTTATCACTAAAAAAAAACATTTTTTTTGGAATGTGCGGATGCCTTAGAAATCTGCTAGTATGATGTGAACAATTTTCTAAGCTGAAAGCATAATCAAAGCCCTTTGTCACTGAAACCAGCTGTTACTGCCAAAGGTCAACGAATGCCTCTTCTGATTTTAAGTCCACTTAATAATACTTGCCTAGTAGCGAATTTGAACCCTGTGACATAATTTTTTTGATACTTCTTTGAACTTTAACAATGAAGTGCACAAACGTTGAATAAGCCTGTCAATAGTCTGCTTTATTCTTAGAACTACACTAGAATACACTGTGTTCAGGGATGAGAGAAAAGTCTAATTTATGACATATATTCTGGTCAGGAAGTCTGGTACATTTATCTCAACCATTCCACTTTATGCTAGCTTCCAAAGGAAGATCATTTATACACTGCAGTGAACAAACTAGTATCTGCTTTGAGGAAGAGTAGCATAAAATTTAACTTGTTCCGCATAATGATGAAAGGAGACATGTTTTCCTCCATAGCACTGTAAATCGTTCAGTCAGTATGTCAGGAAACAGATGATACTCTTAACTCTACTACTCTTAATAGTTTTTGTAACAATGACTCAAAATTTAATAGGAACCATTAGCATTCCAGCAATGCTTGCCATTTTTTTTCAAAGGTGTTTTTTCTTTTTTTTTTCTTTTTTTTCCCCTGAATGAAACATTTAACATTTCAAGGGGCTTGGTTTGCTCTTGTCCGTCTAGATTCAAGCAGGTAGGCCCTTCAACAGGCATTTCAACAGAGGATGGAGTGGGTGTCATCTGTTGCTGTCAGTCAGACCAGGTGACCTCCCCGCGATGCAGCGAATCATATGCAAGTGACACTTGAGGTGATGGCCAGTGACAGATTGTCTTGAAATGTGTGAATGTCGGCGACTTTGGAGAATAGACTGTCCCACATTGTCCTTGATGCTGTAAAAAGCGACAAAAGGCAACAAAATAAAAAGTACAACCAGGCACAGCAGGAATACATTTGGATAGAAAAAATATTCTTTGCTATTTGATCAAATGCTCTGTGATCATTATTATTATTTTATTATTTGGGCATTTCAAGCAACACATGAGGATTATGCTAAAGACAGAAGCAATGCTGGCAAAGGATTCTCTTGGGTGTAACCTAGCAATAGTGCCTCCTGACACACTCCTCCCCCGTCTGACCCTAACCCACACAACCCCACGGCACACACACACACACACATACAGAGAGAGAGAGAGAGAGAGAGAGAGAGAGAGAGTTGTGAACAGTTTTTACAAACTTACCATCCTGGATACCCTCCAAGGGTTTAGTCAGTCACTATAGAGATGTGGAAAATAACTCCTGCAGTATAATTACTCTGTTGTATAACAACCGTCAAAAGGAATTCAGTAGAAGTGCTGTCTCACAAAATGACTGTCCTTATTCACCTCATTTTACCGGCAAACCATCGAAAGAAGCATAGCAGCTGCAGTGTACTTAAAAAGCAGGCATTTAGTGAAGAGGAAGCAAAATGATAATGAGCCTGGGACAACATCACTGTGCGTCCACCATGGAACGATATTCAATGGTCAAATCAAACAAGCTGTTTCATAATGTCGGTGTTGTTTTGGTCCTTTTGTACGATTAAATGTACGTAAAACTTTTATAAAAGTTTCATAAAACTTTTTCTTAAGTGGCTTGATTTAGGATTTCACCAAGAAATAACCTTCTATGGGAAAAAAATCACATTTGCATCAGGAAATTATTAGATGTACAGTAAGCTTGGGCTTTTTCCAGTTTTATTATTATTATCCTTTTTTTATCCATTAATGTCATTCACCTGATTGCATTTTAAAAGTGAATTCATAGCAACGCATTAGCTGTGGTAACATGAGCCTTTATGGAGGCAGATGAAACTTGCTGTTTGGATTTAGAATTACTAATCAAATTCAATTAATTTTGTAAGGTAAACTGTACCACATTGTAAGGTATCAAATAGGTATGAACAGTGATTCTTTGAGCTTTGGAACTGGCCAGTGGCCTCAGATATTGTAGAGAGAGCAATTATGTTGACAGCAGATAGATAACACCACTTAGATTATACATTTAAAATGTATAACACAGCAATCCTCCCTCTTGGCTCTTTGTTTCTTTCCAGGAAAATACAC
>OMKZ01028054.1:36189-70126 GCA_900302535.1 Neoniphon sammara
ACACACACACACACACACACACACACACACACACACACACAAAGACTTGACATCAGCTCACTGGGGACCCCTTGCTTGGATTTACGGCCTGTGTTTTTCAAACAGAGCTTTACTTCACCCTGATTTATATGCAGTCACTGGGGTGAGCAACGGTGGCATTGTGCTGTAGCACACCCTCTATTAAATCTGCCATGTGAGGTCCCTAAAAGAAGCCCACCAATTAAAGGGCAAAACAGTTTTTAAACAAACAAGGGGGAAAAAAGAATAAAAGTAGAAGAAAGGCAGAAATGGTGCTATTTGTGGGTTCCAGCTGTATAAGAGGGTGCTCACTGGTCCATAAGGCCACTCTGATTAAGGCCTATGTTTTTGGGGTTTTTTTTTTTGGCTGATACATGTTGGTGGTTTTTAACTATCTTTTCACTGGTATGTAATAATTAAAGAAACCTGTGCTACGTGGATAAGAGGAGTCTCCTTGGTCCTTACTTGTTCTTTGTTCTTTGAAATGAATAAAAGTACTTGGTGCATGATGCAGACACATAGTTATAAACCACACACTACAAACTACAAATTTCCGCAAGAGCAACTCAATGAATAAAATGCGTCACTAACATCCTGTGAGAATTCATTATTGTGAACATGACAGGCCCTGAATCTGTCTCTGTCTGTGTTTCTGCTCCGCAAAATAATGTTAGGGACGATTGCTATGGCTACAGGGCGCGCGGGCCGGTGATTCACAATCATGGGAGATAAAACAAAGGACGCTTTTTACTGCCCAGCGCCTGCGGCCTGAAGCGATGACACCCCAAAACAGGACAACTTATCTTGCACCCTGTCCCGTTACAGGCTGCCTCAGACTAATGTTGTTTCTTATCCCATTCTTTTTCCAGTCCTTTTGTACAACTCTTGTGCAATTAGCTCTCCTGCGGTGCAGCACAAAGCTCAGCTTTGGTCCTCTGTTTTTTTTTTTTTTTGCTAAAAGAAAGGACCAAACTATAAATTCCAAACATTGCCAAAGATGGGAAATATTTGGCCCAAACTATTGCACTGGCAGATACTGAGCTGCAAACAATAATTACAGCCTACTGTCTGCATTCTCTTGTAGCAGTTAGGTGACAGATCAGCAATACACAATCCCTGCTCTGTCTGTGACAATCCCAGCCTCCTCTGTCTGTCGCTCTGGCCAGCACTGGCAGGATGAGCCTGGGAGCAGGAATTTTTGGTTGACAATGTTGATTTCCATTTCAAGTAGGGGTGGGGTTTACCATTTAATCTTGGAGGGGCCCCTATGTGGGCCCACTAGCACCATGAGGCCTTTTTTACTGCTTGCACCCCCCTGTCCCAGCTGGCCACTTTTGTATTGTCCTTGTTTCCAGTCTGCCTAGACTACTTTCAATTTTCCTTGATGCTATATGCAGAGACAAAAAACTCACGACTTAATAGTTCATAGACAAAATTAATAAATAAGA
Organism: Neoniphon sammara; assembly: GCA_900302535.1. Classification (NCBI taxonomy): domain Eukaryota; kingdom Metazoa; phylum Chordata; class Actinopteri; order Holocentriformes; family Holocentridae; genus Neoniphon; species Neoniphon sammara. The sequence continues at coordinate 37,656 of OMKZ01028054.1, forward strand.
GAATGTGAAAGTGAAAGATATATTGAATGAGCTGCAACATTTTGGGGCCTTACATGTAAAGATAATCCTGTTTTATAATATATTCAGTGGCAGGTCTCCTCTGACCACACACATGGACTTTTCTATGAAAATATTGTTCCAATCTTGAGCCGTCTACACTGAGCCGTCTCAGTATGGATCTGTCACCAGAATAACTTCAAAGCTGGGGTCAACTGGCTGTTTGAGCACACTGATGCATTCAGCGTGTCTTTATGCATTCCTTACACTTTATTGAATCTAAGCTGCTTGAGTTAAAATAAGACTAATAAAATAATTCTCTCAATTTACTGCTGCTTTCCAACATTCTGACATAGAGGAGGGAAAAAGGACAAGGCCGGTATCATGAACGGTGTGTTACAAAATCTAATATTCTGAAGACATGGCAGGAAAAACAACTTAAGTAGGTCATAGTGATGCTGCTATGGCACTTTCAATAATGACTTCCTTACGTTTTGCAAATCAAAAGTGTCCCATTCCACTGGACTGGTCCTCCTTTCAACAGCCTGATGCATCAAAGAGATCAAGCAATGTCACTGAGCACAGTTTAGCTTCTTCCGCCGTGCAACTCAGGGGCACGGTGCCAAGGTTAAATGAATGCACCCAACTCGCCGCTGCAAGGCAAAGATGTGAAAATCTCCATGAAAAGCACTTTTGTGCGTACAGTTGTGATCTGAGTCAACAAGCCTAACTGAAGTAATCAAATCTCCCTTGCAGAGTTCTTTCATGTTTTCTAAAGAGGCAGAGTACACTCCATGTTTTTTTGTTTTTTTTCCAAGCGAGTTGTTAAGGTAATTGCAGCCATTAACTGGATACGCACAGAAAGCAAAAGGGTGTTGAGGTAGGCGGCGAAAGGTTTAGCAGCACCAATGGGTGCGAGGTGTAGAATGTCATTGGCTCAGCTCTCATGCGCTGCGTCTCCCTTCAGAATCACTGAATCTCAGCAAGTCAGCAGCACTGCAGCACCTAGAGCTCTCAATGCAGTGAAGAGGGAGAGAGAGCGAGCGAGAAAGAGAGAGAGAGAGAGAGAGAGAGAGAGAGTGGATATGGAGACTAGTCCTCACTGAGATCTTTTTATTATCCAGTGCAGGTCAACCTGAGGAAAGGGCAGCTGATGATAACAGGCGTTCACTGCAGGCTGCGGCAAAGCTGGCAGCACTGGATGACTTTGATTCTGTGGTGAAATGAACCCCACCCCAGCATCCCTGCCTCCTTTAACCCCCCTCCTTTCTGAGTGTGTTTAAAGAGCTGAACATATGTATGGATGGAACAGATTGGTCAGCCGCCTGGATGTGTTAAGCTATGCACGGTCCATTCTCTCCAGTGCTTTAGATGTTATTGCTTTGATTCATGCATTCCTTTTTCTGTTTCCTTCTCAAGAGGTGGGATGACATGTTGTCTGCACTGCGTTAAAAAAAAATGTTCTGCTTGTTTCTTCTGCATATTGTACTGTGAAGCAGTGTGAATGCTGAGTGAAGTGCAGTGGATAAATAAATGTTCTCAGATAAATTGATTTTGTCTCATTGTCTCTCTGTTACCCAACCTCACATGTACACACACACAAACACACACACACACACACACATGCACACGCGCACATGCACACACACACACACACACACAGACACACACAGACGCACATAGACATGCAAATGCACACACCATAGCTGATGAAGAACTATGGCCATAGCCAATAATGCTGACTGGCTGAATTTGCTTTATCACAGGGTTCCATTCCACAAGGCTGATTGATTGACTGATTGATTGATTGATTGATTGATTGACTGGGAGAAGAAAAAGTGCTTGTGTGTGTCTCTGCAGCTCCGTGTGTTGCTCAGTAAGAAAAAAGATAGGAAAAATTAACTTAAGAGGTAAAATATGCAATGAGCAGCAATACTTCAGATGATCTTTCTACACTATTAATGACTTTTTTTTTTAAAATCCCAATAGTGACAAGGACATTTTGTTGAAAAGTCATGAACAGGGTATAGCCCTTTTATGTGAAAAACACATTAAACTGACTTTCAATTTCAAGACTGCGCATCCCCCCAAATGTTAAAATTATGATCATCTGTGTCCTGTAGGGTGTCCCTATATGGGTACTTTAAGTTCAACTTCAACAGCTCTGTAAAACCAGACCCAGATCTTACAGTCTCTTCTATTTGTGCAGGGATTCAGCTTTAAATCTAATTCCCTGCCTCTGGGAGGCCTCTAAAACTATCAATAGACCACTCTGGATCTCCTGACACTCATTCTCTTTAAGGATGCAAATGTAACTACCCTAAATGTGTTTTTGTAAGAAGCGCAGTTTGAGGCTGCACTCACATCAGCATCTTTGTGAGGCTGAACATGCACAGCAGATCCACACTTGAACTGCATATCTGGTGCGCATTAACAGTTTGCACACAGTGGGTTACAAAACATCCGAGTGGAGAAGTGGGCCTAAAGCTGGATCCTAGGTCTGTGCCCATTGGCAGGCTATGGGTCCGGAGGGAGAACTCTCCCTGTGTTCCGCTTTTTCATAGGACCCTGAAGGTGTCACTCAAGTCCCCGTTGAGTTATTTGCATAAGGAGGAGACTATAAATGACTAATCGGTTAGTAAACGCATTCCTGGTCAGGGGCGAACCCCGTGGATGCCGGTAGGACAAGTGCAGGAACAAATCAGAGGAGTGCAACGTTAACACAGCTGACAGAGACAGACGAGCGACACGATGTCTTACAAAACAGGTCCTCATTCTTCTTACAAGAAAATGTTTGGCGGGGACAGAATCACGGTCCGGTCCACCTACACCAACCGCCAGTTCTCCAGCCCGATCCGCTCCTCCCGGGTAACCTTCGGTCTCTCCAACGCCCCGACCATCTACGCATCCAAAACGCAGCGGGTCCGGAGCAGCGCCGCCATGCCCCGGCTCGCGTCGGAGAACTTGGACTTCTCCCTGTCCGACGCCATCAACACCGAGTTCAAGACCAACCGCACCAACGAGAAAGCGCAGATGCAGTGCCTCAACGACCGCTTCGCCAGCTACATCGAGAAGGTGCGCTTCTTGGAGCAGCAGAACAAGATCCTGCACGCCGAGCTGGAGCAGCTGCGCGGCAAAGGCACATCCCGCATCGGAGACCTGTACGAGGACGAGATGCGGGAGCTGCGGCGCCAGGTGGACCAGCTCACCAACGAGAAAGCCCGGGTGGAAGTTCACCGTGATAACCTCGCAGACGACATCGAGAGGCTGAGAGAGAAGTAGGATGCGGGCTGCCCCGCCTAATTATGTGATGTTAAAGAAAAGCCCACTGTTGCAGCACTTTTTTAAAATCAATGTAGCCTATCCATGTAGACCTGCTTATGATAATATATATTTAAGTATATAAACCAGCTATTACTTACAAAGTACCTTTAGTTTCCAGTTAAAAAGGTTTCCCAGACACTGTGCATAGTTAAAACATGCCCTTGTCTTTTTATCCAGTGAATTTTTGTGTCTGAGTGAAGTTTATTTTCTCGTTTACACTGAAAAGCTTTCATGAGTGGGTTAAGAACGGTGGACAGAAAGGGCATCCAGAGCTGGAGAGGCAGAATAGAGAAACCATGCCATTCCTCCCAAGTGAACTAAAGTGAAGGGATCCCAAGTGGCTTCTAAAATGCTTTCTGATTTTTTTTTATTTTTTCCTTCCTTGCTTGTCATTGCAGGTTGCAGGATGAGATAGCCCAGCGGGAGGATGCTGAGTCAAACATGCAGAGCTTCCGACAGGTATGATTCCCCTTGTGCTAGGAAGTTCACACAGAATATTACCAGGCCTAGCTTACAGATGAAATTCTGCCCCAGTTGCCTGTACATTTGTTTAAAAAAAAAAAAAGGATAAAGGGAAGTAAATACAGGGATGCACCAAATTTGTAAGTAGTGTACTTCTCACATTTTGCTGGCCCTCTGCATCTCCAGCTGTTGTGGTCAATAGTAGAAGATGCTGGCTGCTCACAGGTGTGTGTCTGTGTGTGCACCCTCCCCTGCCCCGCCTTCTCCGCCTATTCCTGATCAAAAAGTTTTTAAACACTCCAGTGACATCACCGACATTAGGTGAACTTTGAATTATCTCCATGAGCCACTCTTCAAACAGCTGCCCCAACCCCTCCCCCAGGTTTCCTCCATCTAATTATGAGCTAGGGAGAGAGGAATTCGCTTGTCTGATGGCACAACAGCAGATTCTAGCCATGATCCAAAACAACGTCAGGGCAGAGCTGACCCTGGCCCTGGCCTGGTACAAAAGGCCAAGTTGTGGCTGATGAGTTAAATCAGGCCTGCAATGAGAGGAGATCTCTTTTAGTCCAACCGGACACAGTGAATGAGCTGGACACAAGCGCAACACTGTGGACGCAATGTGGTTATCAGAGCGAGAAGACAAGCCACCATGTGATCTGGCTGTCTCATTCTGGGACAGCCTCGTCACGTAAAACCACACTCATTCTGCTTCTGTCAGAGATTGTTCCTTATCAGTGGGTTTCATGGTCAATTGTAAAGGATGATGAATCCTGAATAAATAAAATCTGACAACACAATGCCTTACTAATAGCTATGGATGGATATAAATGTAAAAAACGACCACAAAACAAAAAAAAACATGCCACACCACATTTAGTCGCACAGTGTTGTATAGGTGCATTTTCATAGCTGCAGGCACATAGCTGCAGTTAAATCCAGTTTCCAGGTGACTATGCACTTTTCAGGACGTGGAGTGATTGATCAATAGATCATGCAGAACCACGACCTTGTGTGTGACTAACAGGGAGGAAGTCCCCATGGTCTGCTACAGTGGCACACAGACAGCAGGACTGGGCCAGCAGACTGGCACCCGCTCAGTCAGGCAGACAGTCACTCTACCAGCCCCGGGCTTGTGTGGGAAACTCTGCTGAATAGCCCACTTTGTTTTTGGCATTAGAGCAGGGCAAAGCCCCTTCATTTGCTGATACCTCAATTACCAGCCAGCCAACGCCCTGACAAAGCCCACTGTTGTGGTGCCAGAATATGTATGTATGAGAGGATAGAATAGAATAGAATTTAAAAAATGCCTTTTTTCGCACTCACTCCGGTTATAAACCAGAAACGATAGGCATCTATTGAAACACCACAAGACAGGGACAGGCTACAGTAACAAAGCTTCAAGCATAATATATCCCAGGTCACATTTACAAGTAATTGCAATTTCTAAAGATTCAGGTTAAGAAATCAGTTACATAATAGAAAATAGGATTAAAGACCTCTTTTTGGTTCTGGGCCTTTTGCAGTCACCCAGAATTTTTCAGATTATGCCTAGAGAGAAGTAGAGACAGACACACATTATACAGTTTAGTTTATTTGTTTCAAGTATCCTCAGGCGCTATTTGGCAGACCCTCTTTTGATGATCTGCCAGTGATTTAGTCAGGCAGCGCGGCCTGAAAGGCACTGCATTGTGTGCCGCATGTGAAAATCAGGAGAAAACACCCCGCCTTCTGTTAATAAACATTTGCAGTGACACTTGTCATGTGCTGCAGTTGATTTATATTGGATGCATGTGTCTCTGACCTTGCCGCACTGTTACAATGAGTTCTTGTGCCTGCCTGCATGGGTGTGTGTGTGTGCATTTGAGGGTGTGCGGGGGCTTCTGGGTAAAAACGTGTGCATTAACAATCAGTGTCATGGCACAGGACGTGGACAACGCTGCCCTTGCCAGACTGGACCTGGAACGGAAGGTAGAGGCACTCCAGGATGAAATCAACTTCCTCAAGAAGCTGCATGATGAGGTAAGCATCCTTGTTGTGTTTAAAGGTGCCACAGTCTGCTGCAGAAATAATGCAACACAACACAAATAATTAAATGCAACCACATTTAATTGGATCAAACGGCAGTTGTAAATTATTTGTTGTGTGTTTTATCTGGATTTGAGCACCAGATGGGTGGGGTTTAATGCATCATGCAGTTCTTATACTTCTGATTCACAGAAAACTATGCAAGTGACTGTAAAGTGATCTAAATACCCTTGAACTAGATATACTGTCTTTTATTACAAACTTCAAACATCTGGCAGAATGGTAGGCTAAAACAAATTAAAAGTATTTGCACACACGCCTCGATCCAGATCTTCTCCACACAGCAGTTCTCTCCATCGCATTGCAGGAGATGCTGGAGCTACAGAGCCAGATCCAGGACCAGCATGTGCAGCTGGACATGGACGTGGCCAAGCCGGACCTGACGGCTGCCCTGAGGGACGTCCGTCTGCAGTACGAGAACCTTGCCTCCAAAAACATCCAGGAGTCTGAGGAATGGTACAAGTCCAAGGTGAGGATTTTCCATGAGGCTGGTATCTGTTAAGTTTAATCAAAAAAAAAAAGAAGAAGAAGAAGGTTGAATTCAAATCAAAAACAATCCAAAAAGACTTTGAATGATTATTGCTTGGATAGCATTTTATGAGACAACAAAACAATGAATGGACATCAAGTATTTCTATAAAAAAAATATATATAAATACAGTGGTTTCCCCAGAAGAATCATCATTAGTGGGTGGTGGGACCCAGGGGTGGGGGAGGAGAAATGTGTAACAGAACACAAAAGCCATACTGAATTATCTTTGGTTTAAATTTGGTTTTAATTATTTAACCTGAATAAAGCAGACAATCATCTGCTTACAAGTACGGCTGCAAGTAGGGATTATTTTGATTAATGATTAATCTGTTAATAAAAAATAATGACAAATGCCCATCAGATGTTACCAGAGCCCAAAGTGATGTCCTAAAATTTCTTTTGTAGTCAAACAAGCAGCCAAAACAAAAATAAAAAGTGTGAATTTCATACCACTCAAAAGCGAGAAAAGCAAGCAAATGTAAGCACTTGTGAAGTTGTAACCAGCTGATAAATGACTAAAACAATGAACTATCAAAATTAAGCAATTCATTTTCTTGTCAGCAATTGAATAAAACATTTCAGCACTACCTAGAGGTAGGAGGGCAGTGCAAGTATAGTCGGAAATCTTTCATTCTTTTTATGGCTGACTGCAGGGATCAGACATGATTTCACATGACACATGGTTGCCTTAAAAATACTTGAGTCTACCTCACTACAGCGGAGCGTGCTCAGTGGGGACACAGTGCTCAATCTTGACCATATTCAGCCTTTAATAATTTACAACCAATTCTGCCTTCTGCTGCCTCATTCTCCCTCCCCTCCACCTCTGACTCATCATTTATTGATGGCTGACAAATCTAACCCCCATCCCCCCTTACCCCCACCTCTCTCTCTCTCTCTCTCTCTCTCTCTTTTTCTCTCTCTCCAGTTTGCTGACCTCACTGAGGCTGCTGCCCGAAATAATGACGCCTTGAGAGTGGCTAAGCAGGAGGCCAATGATTATAGACGCCAGGTTCAGGCACTCACCTGTGAGGTGGATGCCCTCAAAGGAACTGTGAGTCTGCAACTTTTTACTTACACTCTGTTATGTAAGACACTGATGCAAGTTTTGCACATCTTATCACGCATCTCTAGTTGGAATCAAAGGAAATGGAGCGCTAAAAAGCAAGAAGAGAGATTGGGCTTCATGCAGTGTTACAAAGATAAGGCAAAGTGTCATAATTACCTCTAAAAGTTGCACCACAGCAGCCAAGGCAAAAAGGAAAATTTCCAGTGAGGATTTATTTCCACAGGTCACAGAGCCAAAATAACTGTCACTCTCATAAGTCCAAAAAAATAACTGTCATTTACGGTCGCTAAGTGTCATTTTTCCCCCCTCTTGGCTGCTGTCCCAGAACGAGTCCTTGGAACGCCAGATGAGAGAGATGGAGGAGAACTTCTCCATGGAGACGTCCGGTTACCAGGACACCGTCGCCCATCTGGAGGAGGACATTCACAACATGAAGGACGAGATGGCCCGTCACCTCCGGGAGTACCAGGACCTCCTCAATGTCAAGATGGCCCTGGACATTGAGATTGCCACCTACAGGAAGCTGCTGGAGGGAGAGGAAAGCAGGTGAGAAAGATCTGTTGTTTATCACTGTTGACAGTTGAAAAGCTCATGTATTCAAAAAGTCAGCTTTGCAGAAATTAAAAAACATTTTCTAATTGGCAATTACGCATATTCAACTTTCTTAACCCGAAAAGTACTACATAAATCTTCATTTCAAATCAAAGCAATCGAAGTCGCGAAAGTAGAACTAGTCCTTTATTGGGACAGCAACAATGTGAGCCCTCTATGTGGCTGAATGGTTTTTGTAAGGTAATAAATTCAGCAAAGATACAGATATTTAATAGATTGGTGGGTAGTGTGATTTTTTTTTCACTTCATTGATGTCCTTTTCCATTCGCAGAATCTCCACCCCACTGCCAAACTTCTCGTCTCTAAACCTGAGAGGTAGGATCGGTTTCTAAATGTTGATTTTTAACATAGTTTATGATATTGTCAGATAATAGCACGCTATAGTAACATCATAATATGGTAATAACACGCTGTTGTCCCCTCTTACTTGATCCTGTCGCTTTGTCCACAGAAACAATGATTGATTCCAGACCCCATGTTGAAACCACAACAACCAAGAAGGTCCTCATCAAGACCATTGAGACCAGGGATGGCCAGGTACTGTGGAATCAACTTGAAATGATTTTCACTCAGCGGTGTAATTTTCTGATAGTCATTTTGGACTGCTGCTCATCACTTTCTCTCTTGCCCTTCCAGGTGATCAACGAGTCGACCCAGAACCACGAGGAGATGGAGTGAACTCTTCGTCTTTGCCAAACGACCAGCAACAGCAATACGAAGAAATGCATTTACTAGGGGCTACAAGCAAGCAAACCAACCAACCAACAAACACAAAGCAAACTGCTTCTAAAAGTGCCTTTATATGTGATGAACCAGTAAGCTTGTTTAGTTGAGACAGAATGTTTTTTGCTTCCTCTTCTGCTGAAAGTGTTATCCTTTGTCACATTTGTTTAGACAGAGTTCTGAAATCACCACAACATAGCAATAGTTACTGAGGTCTATCAGACTCTTTCTTTGTAACCAAACTAGTATTTTTAATCAATACAGCATGCACACTCCCACAAAATCTGTATGCTAAAAGATGTCACGGTTGCCTGTCTGCAGCAATAAACCATTAAGACAGTAACTCAACATTGTGGACACAGTGTAATACTCTGAGGCAAGACATTGAACTATAAGCTAAAATATTTCATTTGTAAAAACTGTCTTTAAATATCAATTTGAAGTGGTGCATTCACTGTTAGAAAATCCATCCTCACAAGGAATTTGATTTTAATTTTGTTTAAGGTCTTTGAATATTAAATTCCTAAAAAAAAAAAAAAAAATCCAGATAGGTTGAGACAGTTAACTGGTGATAGTTTTCATGGTTGAAGAAACGCAAGTAAGGTAATGACTTCAAAATTGAATTACTTAATAGGATAGACACATTTTTACAGTGGAGGTAATGTATCCCTGTTATTTAGACACGGGTAGAAAATTTTCAGAATTGTGCCCATTAAGAGTCAAGCAGTGTTCTCTCCACTTAATGGCATGTCCTTAACAATAATGCTACTTTATTCATCCATGAAGGGAAATTCCCTTTCACTTAGCCCCTTCCACAAGGAGGTCAGAGGTCAAAACAGCAGTGACTTGCTCAAACACACTTGAGCAGGAAGCTGCTGGCCTATGAGTCATCTGATTCAGGACAATCTCTCTGTAGTCACAATGCTATTGCTGATAAACGTTAAACAGGCTATAAACCCAGCAAAAGAGCATAAACCAGCATATGCCACTTTGTACTGTAACTGGTGTGCAAAACAGTGTCAGATTTATTCACCTGACTGAAATTTGGTGGTTCCACCTGCATCACTGTAGATAAAAGGATAGAATGGAGGACAGAAGACAAATCCAAGGAAATAAGATACTGATCACAGTTTCTACCATTTGTCACACGCCTGAGTGCCTAGTGGGATATCAAAGTGTAACCTGATATCTATCATGTAACATTTAATAATAATGAAATATAATGTGATTATGATCGAAATAAGTAAGAGAAGCCGCAGTCTCATCAGAATATCTATATATACAGGAGGAATATCCCTGTTTTGCACTGAATCACGGGTACATACAGACTGTTTTACACATGAAAGGATCTGGTTCTGAATTCCGTGAGAACCCTGCTGTGTGTGACTGCCATCTGTTGGTGGTTGATGCCATTTCTCCGCAAAGCCATCCTCAATACGCAGCCTATAATTTTTTGTCAGAATTAGAAGCTTAATAGTTTCACATTTTTGATTATCCTAACCTCATCTGGCCACACTTGTCCCGCTGTCAAATATTCCCGATGGAGTTCTTTAAAAAAATGCGTAAAGAACAAGGGGAAATTAGAGATGATTTTTGCTCGCAAAAGTTTCATAATTCAATGCCCTTGGTTTTCCGCTCATTTTAATAATCCAGGATACTCGCCAGGTAATTAGTGTCGCTTGTTTTCTCTGGCCTGCCCCGAGAGATCAATTTGTTTATCAAGAGAGCAACTTTCTCCATGTGACGTCTCTTTCGTAGGAAACAGAAATCGAGGGAGATGCAGACATGATTCGCTCAAACTCTTGCGTCCCGGTTCACTCAAGGTTTTGATTTATAACTCTTAATTAATTTCGGTCAAAATGAAGTTCCAAGCTATTCTCGCATGTTATAGTTCATGAGTTAGAGAAGAGGATATTTTCAGATTATAGCTGGCTGAGGGGACTGGAGCAAAAAAATGGAATTCTATTTCCACACTTTTTGAATAAAATGAAAGATAAAGCCAAGTGCAGTGTAACCGGCTTCGAGTAAGGCTTTCGACCTTTTGGTGATGGGCTCTGTGACTTCTGCTTTGACGAGGACGAGGAACGCGTTGGTGAAAGTGGGTTCAGAGCCGGAGCATGACCCGGAGCGAAGCCAGTCCGCTCCAGAATCGGAACGGGCCAAGAAGAAAAGCGCACGGTTCAACGTCTCCTCGAGCCAGACCGGACGGCAGAGCACGAGGCAGTCGCTCTCCGAGGTGCTGAACACACAAGACTGCAATGGAGCCAAACAAACTTCCAAAAGAAATCCTTCCGAGGGTCCACTGTACGGTAAGTTGGTGGCAGGGCTCACAGGGACCATAGAGGAGGTTAATTTACCCTCCATTTTGAATTGCGGAATAGTGGTTTTCTGTCTTTTTTGGGCTGGCATACACCTTTATGACACATGAAGTATATCATGTGTCGTGTATATCAAGTAGTGTCAAACTGGTGTGAGGCATGCAGACATGGTCTTCAATAGAACAAATGAAGAGGCACTAAGAGGCTTTTATGTGATTATAGTTGATTTGTTCATAGATGTAGTGTTGTTTGATTTGAGTGCACCCACACTTTAATTTACCTCTACATCACTTGTGGTCCTATGCTGGAAGTTGTGAATTAACTACCAAAATATGATCATGGAAACATGCACCTCTGTAGAACAAACTCATCACTACCACATAAGAATCCAAACAGAGTATGTATACATTAAGCAAAATTCATCCTGATATGATCTTTGCTCATAAATCCAAGGTTTCTCAACTTTTGGAAGCAGCCATGCCAGCCTGATGGAAGCCTGTTGCTTGATGTACACCTGCGCTGTCACTTCATATTCCTGTTTTTAGGTTCATTTATTTATCTGCAGATGAGAGAGACTGGTCACATCAGAGGATTATTGTGACTATGCCATTGAAAAAAAGATACTCAATGCATGAATGCTCAGCTCTTTGAAGACCATCCTCAATGCAACATATCTCCACTACCAAAGCATCTCTTTGATGTCTGAGTAAAGGCCCCCAGCCCTAAAATTACCAACAATCATTTATTTAAGAGAAATAAACAAAAAGTACTATTCATATTCCTGTTATTCCTAAAAACAGGAATATGAACTTCATTTTTATAAATGATAGCATGGAAATGTAACTTTATTTTGCAGGGTTGTGGCTGGTGGCTGTCTTTTCAAGAATGGTACTTTGCATCAACTTTTCCTAGAAATGTATAGTTCAGTGTTTCTCTATACAGTAATGAACACAGTCTAAATGAAATTTGTGCAAAAGCTGTCCAATCTGTAGTTTATTTGCCAATACACCTCAACAACTAGACATATTTCCTCATCAAATTCATCCTTTTTCTTGCCCCGCATCCTCTGTATTCCACTCAGTTTCTCCTCTTTAACTTTCTCCATCACTGCCAGCTGTAGTTCCAACTGCCTGCATATCTGTCCCAGCGGGAAAGCTGTGTCCCTGGCTGGCTCCTAAAATACCACCTGTACTGTGGTGTTTCCATGACCGTATGACAGTGAAGACTCCTGTTGAGTTTCCTCCCGGGTCCCCAGTGAGCTGCATGTGTGCTGAGGAGTCTCCTCCCTGACTCTCTCCTGTACTCTCAGCTGCTTGCCGCTGAGGAACAAAAGTGCAGACACTTAACTCCCCCTTAGCATATTTGGTTGGGTCCTTTTAATGTCAGACAATGGTGTGGCAATCTCATCTGACCGGACAACACCGATTCCCTGACGGTCTGAAATCAGGCCTTTTGTCTTGTTAGAACTTGCTGTTTTGTGTCCTGCGTGCTGTTTTGCTTCCTTGACTTTGTGCTCCTGTTTTATGATTGGTTGTTGAATCGTTAGATCCAGGTAGGCTTATTCTTTGTAGAGCCCTTTGAGATATGCTTGCAAAACAGACTTACATAAAGTTCTGAAGTTAGCTCTAGGCGATTGCTCTGATTTGAGCTGCCATACCATAGCAGACCGCTCTCCCAAATTTAAGAGGGTCCACTGACCTCTCAAGCCTATATGTTCCTCACCTATACACCCACATTAAAGATGGACAGATTAAATTGTGCAATGTTATTGTCAATTACAATGAATGGATCGTGTAGGACCAGCTTTATGGCAGTGCTTGCTGTTATCTTGGAAATACAATCTGATGTAAATATAGGCCACTGGAGAGGTTTTATAATAAAAATGATTGAAGAGCTGCAGTTACTGTGGCATTGATTGTGTTGCTTGGACAAGAACTACATCATATTCAAAGAGTTTCCCATGGCGCACAATAATCCAGAGGCACTCTCTTGAAGAATATTGCTCATCTGTGGGACTGAAACCGTGACTATTGCATTCTTTCAATAGAAAAGGGGAACATGAGAGTAAAGCTGTAATCAAGGCTGCATTATCACACATTCTTGAGGGGATTGATCATATCTGTGGCCTTTAAGGGAGAAATCAGATGCAGTCTTCAGTGGAAGCAGATTTAGGTGAGGTTATATTACTTTAACATGGAGGCTGCGTGCAGTGCAAAATATCACAGCAAATTTAGTTTCTTTCTATCTTTCTTTCTTTCTTTCTTTCTTTCTTTCTTTCTTTCTTTTGATGCGTATTTCCTCATAGAACTAGGGGAAATGGGCTACTGTACACATGATATACCGAAATACCTCATTTTTGTATTATCACCCCCTCATGGCAAGTATTTTGATCGTGGTGTAGGAGTTGTTCCAATGCTATGCTGTCCTCTGTAATCAGTGTACTATCATTTGTACAGTCTGTGAGACTTCCAACCTATTTTTCATGAAAAGAGCAGGATTGCTGCATTTTTCTGATTCAATTCAAACAACAGCGATCTGCAGGCTGGAAATGCCTGGGTGTGAAAGATGCCTGGCTCTAATCAAAAGGTCTGAGCTTGTCTGCCCTGCTGACCTAACACTCAGCCAGCTGATTTTGCCTGTTTGATCTGGAGCCATGCTGGTGAAAATCTCATTAAGGAAACTCGTGCACCATATCTCAACCAAGACAGCTTTTTTATTTCTTCCTTTCTTCCCTTTGTGTGGGATGCTGGTATGACAGGCTAACACTGACAGTTCATGTAGCACTCTGTTTTGCCAGCTTATCTCCCTCAGGTTAGTAACACAGGCTAACATTACCCCTAAAGGTGCCTCTAATGAGTATTTAGCAGGGGAAAAGGCAAGCTCCCTGGCTCCCTGTGTGTCTTAATTACATGACTGTGTCACTGTGGTAACAGGGGTGTGGGGACAGACAGTACAGCCTGAGCTTGTGTCGTTCCATAGCCTTACAGTGTAGGGGAGACCTCTAATGAGCTTGTTTTTCTTTTGGATTGCGTAGTTGTTGTCTTTATAGTGATATGCTACTGGGATAAATTACACAATCAAAATGTCCCAATACTGATATTCCTGCAGGGATGAATTACACAATAAAAATCGAGTGAAATTTTTGGTCACTTATTCCAGTGATGTTCTGCAGAATCAAATGCATTCAAGATGAAGTCGGTGTAACACTGCACAAGCATATTTAGGGGGAATAAAAACATGCACCACTGCTAGAAATGGGACTCTCAACCGTTGGGATTGATCTGCTGCAAAAGGCTGTTTCTAACACCCTAAGTTTGTCCTCACCTCCCCTTTATCCTTTCAGGTAATGAATGTGTGTTGGTGACAGGCTATCCTGGTGTTTGATGGCCAGATCAAAGGTTGGGCAATAGTTCACCCTCAGTGGACATAATAGCAAGCAGGTGTGTTTTTGTGCGAACAATGCACTATAGTGTTGACAAAAACATCAGAAATGAATATAGAGCATTTCAAACAGGTACGGCAGCATCATGGGCGGTTCAGTGAAATAGAATATAAAAAAAATATAATGGGAAAATTTTAACATGATGTAGCCCTACAATAACAGAGAAGTTCCCTTCCAAAACAATATATATCCATGGGGAAAAAAAGACCATACCTGAATTCCAATTCCGGGTTGGGCTATAAATTGTTGGTGTCACTGAGTTTAGATGATTATTTGTCATTCTGGAGTGAGACTCATTTATAAGCACATTTCCCAAGGCATGTCATTACTGTGACAGAAAAATGTGATTCTTTAATCACCAACTTATTAAAATGTTTGACACACTGAATAGCATGCTTGACACTTGGTCTATATCTGGACTTGTCGCTGATGTCTGTCAAAGGCGAACAATTTGTGTCTCCATTGAAATATTCCAGACAGCACTGACTGCACAGCTGTAGGTGAAGGTAATACATGTTTAAAATAAGGCCCGGACTATAGGCTCTACACTGTAAACACTAGCATAATGAGTTTTTCGTGTCATATTCACACCTCTTGTCATCCTCGGTGTAATGTATGCAATCTTCACAAAGTATCTGAAAGGTCTCGCCGTTGCCTAGTGACAGTGACGTCGACCTGTTAGTGACCCTTGAAGGAAATGGATCTTGAAAAGGATGCAACAGATGTATGGGCGCATGATACATCTTCCCTAGCAGCTGGTGTACTACACACTGCCATTTTGTAAGGTCCTGTGCCAGCAAAACTGTCCAAATGCTCCTGCTTCAGACTGCGTGCTTTTGTGTTTTTATCCTGCATACCAAAATTCTTGGCACACTCTTTGAGAGAGAAGATAATCAAGTAGACGTGCTGTTATGCTGCATATCAGCAGCTCCCAATTACTTCTTGCCCAATCAAATAGGTAGGGTGGAGCTAGCTGTTACATAACAAAGCAAATTAGATTTATCCAATTTGCTCTGATGTAATGACACGAACCCATTGTTACATTCTCTTAATTGCCACTTTTATCTTCCATCGCTGATCACTAAACTGAACTTAGCCGAATGCCTCCTGCTTTTTTTGGAGGCTATTAAATTAGTTGAGCTGACTGGTGTGGCTTGGTAGGGTGCCCTGTAACAAGACCAGAGGGATAAGTAGAGATCAAGGGAATGCAAACGAGACAACATTGGAAGAACAAGTCGGAGATATTGGCCGAGGACGAAAATACAAAAAAGCTCATCGGCCTCAGTGCATGAGTGTTGTCCCTTCTAGCTGTCCTCTTTCCATAACAGGGAGGTGAGAACAGCTACCACACAAACCTTAGTAGCACAGGCTAGCGTATTTACTTAATGTGTTTGCTTACTTATGACAATCATGTGAACTGGCTAGCGTATTTACTTGGTAAATATCAGCTCTTTCTTCAGATCCCAGAACCACATTATGCATTAACAGGAAAACTCTGAACATGATGTAGACAGTCGCTAGCTGTCACAGAACAGACTCCTGAAGGAAAGCACATCTGTGATAACATCTTGGGTAATTACATTCAGTCACAAAATGTAGGTTGGATTTTGCATTAGAGTGGAAATTCTACATAATAGCAGTGGCCACCACAGTCTGTATTATTACAGAAGATTAATTAATGACCGTACTGTCGCCAACTTGTGCCACTCAGGAAAATGGTCTGCCCGGGTGTCCTCAGCTGGAAGATAACAAAACTTGAGTATTCCTGCACACTTGAAGGGTGTTTGAAAGGCTGTGGAGAGTAGGTTGAGAGGAGAAGTGAATTCAGCATTCAGCAGAAAGAGCTCCTACTGTGCCTGACAGTGAAATTAAATGAGAACAAGTGTAATTATCTGAATAATGCCTGTTGGAGTGGTAGAATGACTACTGAGTGACTCATATGGATTCTCTTGTAATTGGATAAATCTTATTGTGACTTCTTATTGTTATGTTTTTTTTTTCTCAGTCCAATTAACTGCATGCTGAAAGGGCCTGCATAAACCATATTGTATGCATTTGTTTGACAGTGTGTGATGCAACAGTTGGTTTGCCTTAATTAATCAATTTATTTATTGATTAAATTGAAGCTTATGGCGGATTTCATGCTCATTAAGTGCACGATGGCAATGCGGGTGTCTGTGGTAGGTGTTGCCATTGAGATGTGCTGCTACCGGATTGGAAACACATCACAAGTATGTGCTTTGTTGCCTTGCCCTGTGCTGTGCTCCTCAATCCCCTGTCTTTGTTGTCAAGTGTCTTAGATAATGTGATGTGCTTCGGGAGTAAATTGCCGAATTGATTGTGGCTGTTGTTAGGTAGGAAGGTGGCTGGGGGAAAGAGGACACAGGGAGACACAGAGAGACAGAGAAGGCACTGGCTCGCACCCAAAGAGCACAGAGCATTATCACCTGCAATCAATAAACATTAATAAATTTAGTGGAGAGAGTAAAGCAGACAAAACGGATGTGCTAATCAAACACTGCCTGGATTATGCAGTCAAAAAAAAAAATGTTGCACAACTTATGGTTTGCACTTAGACATTAAACACATTGTCTTAGCATCGATGCAGCTGTTATCACAGGTACATTTACATTAGAGAAGCTCTGAAAACCAGCCAGGAGCCTTTAGGCAGAATACTCACAGGCACTAATCAGAGGGGAATGTGAAACGTGAAAAATGCCATAGCTAAATGTCAGATGGTGCTAATAAGGGGGACTTTTCATCTCCTGTTGCTCCGGTGTGTGTGCGAGTGTGTGCGCACGCGTGTGGGCGCAAGTACGTGTATTGATTAAAGGAAAAAGCAGCGCGAATAAGCATATAGTGAAGAGAGGGCAGAAAGTGGCACTTCGGTGTTAATTAAGCAACAGCTATTGAAAGTCAAATGGGAAAAAGTGATTTGAGACCATTTTGAGAACTTCAAAGATTATTGCCGTTTTTCTTTTCAATCAATCAGGTCGCTCTCCGGAATACAGAGTGGTTGAAGAAGCTGAAATGTGAGCTCAACCTTTGTTTGTGAAGATCAATAGGTATACTGTCAATGGGCTTCATCTTTCTGTGGAGGTGCAACAGCATGGGCAAATAGCTTCTGTGAAATGAAAAGCACTGGCATTGATTTAATGACTACTATTGGCTCTGTACACATAATCTCTCTCTCTGTCTCTCGGTCTCTCAATACTCAGTGGAATGGTTCTAATGCAAGATTTAAGTCTTGTGCCCATTTTTTTTTAATATTTGTGTGTGTGAGAGACAGTGGGTAAAATAGGCCAGTGTACTTTCCAGCTCTGATCAGCGATGATCACTAACTGCTTTGACTGGACTCCCTCAATAGTAGGAGTTCATTTAGAGACCCCTAGAGAACCACACACACACACACACAAACACATACACATTCAAACACAGCAACACACACCTACCTCTTGGGAAGTCACACAATATTGAGAGAGACAGAGAGAGAGAGGTGTGTGTTGTGGTGGAGAGTGGCGAATAAAAAAGGAAAAAAAATCGAGAGCTGTTGGCTCCTTGAATGAGATTGTTGAGGTGTGAGAAACGGACAGAGCAAGAGAGAGAGGGGGGAGAGAGAGAGAGAGAGAGAGAGAGAGAGAAGAAAAGACAAGAGGTATACAGCAAAGACAAGGGGGTGGAGAAGGAGGAATTGAGATAAATTCATTCTCCAGCGCACGGAGTCTGTCACGAGAACTGGTCTCTGACAGTTCTCCTCCTGCGCTCAGACTAACAAGAGCCGGAGGAATACATTTTTCTCTCTGCACGGAGAGTTCCCCGCCGAAACTGAAACAAGACACCGCAACTGGAAAAAAGGGCATTCAAAAACAGATTAAAAGGCGCAAGCCTGACTGGAAGGTGCAAAAGCAATGGAAGCCAACTCCAAGAAGCAGCGATTTAAGAAGGGTCGGAGTGCCACCTTCAGCATTGACGGCTTCAACATCACTATAGGTAAGAATTTGGGAGGGGCGGGGGCAGAGCAGGAGATGCTGAGCCTGTTTGCATGGAAGTGAGATGCAAGAGAGCATGTGAGAGAAAGACTGTGTGTGTGCATGAAAGAGACCAAAAAATAAAAAGAGACAGAGTAAGAGTGACAGCAATGAGGTTGAAGATGAGTCTGTTGCTCATAAGGTCTTTTGTTGGGGACTGGCACCAACACACTGACATCATTACACACTTCACATTTCAGCCTTTCTGCACGGCTGGACACATTTGTCCATTGTACTGAAGTTGGCGTTTGCCTCTGTAATGCCACTACACCATGGAAACAAGGGGGCTTAGACTAAAGCTGTGTGCCACTGACGTCACCAGGAATTCATTCCATTGTCTTGACAACCAGAGTGTTGATGAACTTGTGTGCTATAGTTGCCTTGTTTTTGTGGCTGCGCCTGTGAAAGCTCTCACGGGAGCGAGGGAGGGATTGGAGGGGGCTGAAACTGTGTTTAAAATAGAGTGAAGTGGAGCTGCTCTGTGCTGTGGCCTGTGCACGAGTGGGTACTGAGTGATGTGGCTGTGGAACTGAAACTTCACTAAAGTGGTAGTTTCTTAGCAGTTCTTCCTTGATAGCTTAGTGCGGTTTGCTAGAGTAGACGGCGCATGTCAAAGTGGTAAGGAAAAAAATCCTTCCTGTGTTAAGGTTTGTCCATGGTAGTACACTTAAACACCTTTGCTCATATGTAGATATATCCTTAAAAGGAAACATGATGGGAAACATTGCTTACCTGGAAATATCAAAAAACAAGCATGAAAATTTGGCTTTTGATCGTAAGCGTGAAGTTCTCTAGAAGACATGAACATATTGATAAGAAGGACCAGTTTTCAAGAGTTAGCTGTTAAGGCACAAATTGACCCAACTATCTGAAGATGGGGACGTGCAAAAGGGATTAAATAGAGAAGATTCCCAAGAAATGCCCTGAAAATGTTTCCCTCTTCCCCGGACATATCCTGCTACTCCTAACATCCTACCTCTGACCCCATATCACGTCCGTGATGCCCGGAAGCTTTGCAGTTGTCATGGCAACCGGCAAGTGTTACCGTAATCAATTGCTCAGTGGGCCCAGGTTTCAGTCAGCACAGCACTTTGCCAATCAGCTCCTCTGGAGCGTGACTCCTAAGTGCTGGTACCTCATTGCCTGGCTGGAGACACTGTGCACTCTCCTCTGTTTAACTCTTACAGTAGCTTGTACTGCAGGAGCAACCTCTGCCAAGTAAAGGTTTGTTCTGACTTAGGTTTCTTAGGCCTCTTAGTTTTTTGTTATAGGTGTGATGTGTGTAATGTGTGTGGTTAAAGGTGCTATGAGCTGCAGTGTTACCTTATCTTGTCATGTGCATCTCTCTCCTTACACAATGCCATAATTTTTACTCTTTCAGTCCAATTCAGAAGTATTTTTTTGTGTTGCATTGCCTTTACTTTTCAGTTCCTGTTAGTTCCAATAGTGCATCAGAGGTGCACCTTAAATAAACAACAGTTTTCAGTTTCAGTCTACATTCAGTACCCACTCCATGGGGTACTGTGTAGGACAACTAATTGCCTCAGGAACTTTCTAAATTCTTTGAGGCAAAGATTCAACAAGATGCTTCAAATGTTCCACAGGTTAATTCTGGAACAATTTCTGCAGATTTTGTGGCACGCATTCATGCTGCCAATATGCCAATCCACTTCATCCCAAAGGTGCTCTACTAGGTCAAGATCAAGGGACTGTGCAGACTGTTGAAGTAAACTAACATCATTTTCATGTTCCTTGCACCATGTGTGACATAGAACATGATCCTTTGGGAAGCATCCATTTGAGAAAAGGTGCCATAAAGGAATGCATGTGGTCAGCAACAATGTTAAGGTATATTGCATTCAAACAATACTCAGTTGTACTGAAAGGCCTGCTGTTCGCCAAGAAAATATTCATCGTAGTGTTGCACCACTTCTACCATCCCGTACCTCTGAGGCAGGATTCATGCTGTTTTGCCAAATTGTGACCCTGCCATGCGTGTCGCAACAGAAACCAGAAATGTTTTTTCACTCTTCAGGTGACCAGTTTTAGTGATCAGGCACCCACTGCAACTGTCTCTTCCTGCTTCTGTTTAGCTGACAGGTTGGAACTTCGCAGTCTTTTTCTACTGTAGCCCATCCACTAGTTGTTTATTCTGACATGCCCTTCTGCATATTACTGTACTAAGCTAATATTTGTACACCAGTGGCCCACCTTTGAATGATCCGTGTTATTCTTCTCTGACCTCCCTCATAAGTAAGGCATTTTTGCCTACAGCTCACTGCTGCTGACTTGTGTTTTGTTTATCTCACCATTCCCTGTAAACCCTTGACACTACAGTGCATGGAAATCTCAGGAGGGGTGGCAATTTTGAAAGTGGTGTATCTGGAAACAGCAATTATACAACATCACAGTCACTTATATAATACTTCTTGCTCGTTGTATCTACACCAGGCAATTTATCCCAACAGTAAATGAACCTCATGACCTGTGTGCATTATACTTCTGCTTTATGACTGACTGTCTAGAGGAGCAAGCTGTTCAGCATGGTTGCTCACATTGATTCAGACTTCATGTTTTTCATGATTTTCATGACTTCATGATTTATTTTCACTTATGGGGAAAAAAATGTCTTGCCAAATGGTAAAATTGGATTGGAGAAAGGCATACAGCACAATGCATGCTCACACATTAACAAAGACATAAAATAAAGAAACATACAGGACAGGTTAAAATGAAACAAACAATCTTGGCTTCACTGAGGAAGAGGTGTCTGGTGTCTGTATTGCATTGCATATTGCATTTTTTTTCCTGTAGTGATGATGAGCATTCTATCTTATTCTTATACTCTACTATACCCAGTTGAACTCTCATGGTCTCGTAGCAGGCAAAACAAACACACAGTGACTTTAGATGGGTTTACTTTTTTTATAGTAGGCACAAATTCCATCAAAACTATCTCCAGCATAATTAGAATGGCAATCTGCAGTGCAGACAAAGCTGGCTATTCAAGTGTGCAGTTTAGCAATTGGATAGAGACAAAATGAGAGCTGAATATGCACTCTCCACAAACAGCTCATGTGAAAACAGGTAAAGAACAAACTTATCACCACAACTATAACTCTGGAAAAACTTTGACACTGCAGAATTGAACCTACGTGGCACAGTAAAAGAATGCCAATTCAAGGTTTATGGAAAAGCAATGGGTGACATAAAAGCTCTTGCAAATAAATAAATAAATAAATAAATAAAAAAAAATAAAACCGCATGAGAGAGGTTAAACAGGCAGACTCTAGTATGATACTTTAAAAGGGGACTAGAGGGCAATTATATGTGATTGCCAAGCAGGGCTTACGTGTGTATAACAAATTTTCACCTAACTTGACTTTGCTCCATCTGTCTATTCCCTCCAGTGGCAAATGAAGATGGGGACAGCTCCACCAAACCACTGGCCAGTTTTGCACGTAAGTTTTATGTTCACTCCTATGTCATTTAACTTCATTGTAAGTAAATTTACTCCATTATAAACCATTTCACTTATTGTAATGAGGTGAAATCATTAACTGAATCTGTAATCCAATAAAAATGTATCATGACAGAGTATTTGTGGAAAATGACGAACTAACATTATATGTCCACAAGGTGGCAGCATCACAAAGCATTCATTTTCCTGTGGCCTCTGCCTGAGATCCTGAGAGCCATGTATAATCAGAGGAAAGATAACAGTTATGGCTGTTAACTCTTTTCTTTACTGATGTATACAGAATTGCTGTTGGGGAAACAAGATGAAAGCTTTGTAATGGGACCATACAAAATTACCATAATGCTACCGATGCCATTTTTTATTTTTTTTTTATCGCAGGCTCAAAGTCGCAGAGCACTTTGTGGAATGCCATCACGGCGGGGATGGGGATCAAAGGCAAAGAGCACAAGGGCCTCCTGAACGACCCGCGTAGTCCTGAGGAGATCCTGGCTGACGAACTCCCAGCAGCAGACGGACCAGAGGCCACTGAGAAAACAGCCATCAGGTTTGGTCACAGCCAAATAAAACAATCAGGCTATTATTTGTTTGCTCATTACTCATGGTGCGAACCCTACAGTGGGATCCAGTGGGAAGCTGGTGGTCATCTCTGGCTCATTATACCCCATGCAGGTTTTTCTCAGCTGGTGCAAATATAGCTTTTTAGCCATATGTAGTGAGGAAGAAACAAAAGTATGTGATCATTACACTTCATTCTGCTGTGTGTACTCTCTTGAATTTTGTCTTCCAAATCTGACTAATTTGCTCTTGCTTATTTAGTTGGCAAAATTTAAAGTAGAATCCCTGCAAATGTGTGCTTTTTGTTTAGAGGATAATCTTCAGTCTGACAATGTTTGCTTTCTACTAAGAGGACAATCTTCGGTCTGACATTTAGCATTCTAGATACACACACACACGCACGCACACACATGCACACAAGCATGCACGATCCTAATTGCTATGTATGGCTCCTGACCTCGGGGGACGTGGACATGATTGATTCCATCTCGATAACAAGGACTTCAAACCACCATTAACATAATTTGTTGTCACGTTTAGAATATTGAACGTCACTTAACGCTTGATTCCAATTAACCTGGCCGGCTCAGGAGAGCATTACAAATGCTGCAGGTTGCAAAAAAAAAAAAGAAAAGAAAAAAAAAACATTTGCCAGGGGACAGTTAAATGCACAAGGACTGGTCGTGGGCTTTTGGCTGTATGCAAAATAGACAGGGGGGATATTGCAAGTCTGTTTGGAGAGAAAGGTTCTTTGACTAAGAATAGCAAACATTCACAGAGAATCACAGGGGGTGCTTGAGATTGCGACAATGTCATTGGACTGTTTACCTTATTTTATTTTTCTGCTTTCTCATTGCAGTGACACATTTGTGCTTCCCGGCGCTTCTCTATGCTATCTCAAATTACAGTGCTGCTCCTCTCTCCTGTAGTCGCCCCATGACCACGGGTTCTTTTCCGGTGCAGGGTGGTGACAAGGAGAAAGTGATTTTCCACTTGACTGCTCCTTCATTTAAAAGCTACAGCCCAGATATAAAAGAAAAACATAGCCAGGACAGCTAGCAGGACACAAAGCACTCTCACCTCTCAGAGAGGAAACACTTCATTTGTCAACAGAGACAGTGAGCTAAGTTCTGTATATAATACATGCAGAAGAAACCTTTTTTTCTTGATTAATTTATTCTTTTTTTCTCGCATTTCATATTGGTCTGTGCTTTAATGGTTTTGACCAACCATGTCTTGGAGATTTTATCCTATTCTTAAAACTTGTTTGACTGGTGAAAATGAGGACTTTGGGATATACCAGTGGTTATGGCCTTAGCTTCCCTCCCTGCTTTTATGCCATTCACACTCATAGTTACAAATGTCTGGCCATTTTCCTCCTTATTTATTTGTCTGGGAAGTCCCACTGAGGTCAGGAGACCTCTTTTACCGGGCTAAGGGTTGTTAATGGAGGCCAGATCCACGGGGAGTGTTGCAGGCACCTACGGCTGAATGACAAATGGCAAGATTATGGCACATGGTGATTAAATGACCACAGAGCAAGCAGTCATCCATAAAGTGACGTAACCACTATGTCACCTCCGAGGCCAGAGTTGGATGTCATCCTCCAGGCGAGGATAATTAGATTTTATTGGAGAGTGGAGATAGATTCATGCGATGTGTTGCAAGGGCAGACACAGGGAGCGAGTGAGTTAAGGGACCGCCGCCGCTGATTGTCATGGAATTGGGGGGTGAATGAAGGTTAAATTCAATTGAGTTGAGACTAAATACAGGGGAGATGAAATTTAGAATGTTAAGCTAGTGATGTATAATGCAATTACGATCAAGCACGAGCGCCTTTGGGTAGTGTTTTTCAACAGCGACACAAGTGTGATTTAACTCCACAGTCCATTTCCTCCAAGTATCCAAACGGCTCCCTGGATGCGCTCGACTGGTCACGTTTCTCTGGTCTTCCCCCAGTTTCCACAAAGCACAGCTGTTGGAAATGTATTCCCAGTAAGTGTAATATTTTCTGATTATCATTTAGCAGAGGCTGCACCAGTTAAATATGCTTCACAGCTCCGGCTACAACATAATCCAGTGCATTCTCAGTCGAATATGAACACAATATGGATCCATTAGTGTATAAACACATGCTGACTCATATGTGTGGCTGGGGTTATACTGTTGTTTATGCTTGTTATGGGTGCTATGTGCATTTTAAAGTACCTGCTAGCTTTTGAATGGGCCTTAGACAATTCATACAGAAGGTGAATCCAGCTGTTTGTGAATGGCGCTGCTTGCAATGAACAGCGTTTTTTGCCCATTTGCACTCTTGTTATCGTGCACAGCAACACCGAAATGGTCAAGCAAACAGCACACATGCAGGGGGGAAAGATCAAACATGAACATACTCACACAGACACACACATATGCAGCTCCGTCTCAGAGTCTCCAGAGGTGCGGTCAGCAGTATGATTTATCTCCCGGTTAATTGGACGCCATGCGCTGCCGTGAACTTTGCAGCTGATTAAGGCAGCTGTCTCCTCGCCGGTATCCCACGGTTTCGAGGGCTGACCCCTCCTTTGACTCCAGCCACAGGTTCGCAGACTCTCACTGACATCCCCTGCGCAGCGCCGACCTCCATGGCGAGCCTCACTAGCCGGCTAATGAGGCACCACTGGCCAGTGTGAAGGGTGACAGGGGCAAATGGCAGCGCTATTCATCACAGTGACTGAGGACGGACCTCACACTGATGATGACGTTAAAGAGCTGTATGTGTGCTGTCGACCACATGATATTTCTGCACGAAGGCTATCAAACTGGCAACATTCTCATCAACAGCAAACCTCGTATCACATCTTTTTTTTCATGTGTTTCCAATAATCGATGGACCAATACTGAGGCAAATCAGTGCTCCCATCAGAATTGTACAAGGTCGCCCACTACTAACTTGTTTAGTGTGACATGACGCTACAGTAATTCCATGTGTGTTTTATCATAGTTCTGCTGGGTGTCGTCTAGGGTGAAAATTTTAGAACATAAAGAACTGTGTCAATATACAAAGTTGGTACAGTATTCAAGAAAAACAGAATATATTAATTTTAGCAAAACATTACAGGTATATTATAGCTGGCTGTCGCAGATGCATTCTTCATTTATTTATTTTTTTTATTAGTGCATTCAATCAGTGTTTTTCCTGTTATGATCCTTGCGTAATCATTTCTGTGCAGACTGTAGGTTCGTGTTTCATCAAATTTAGTTTCCATTACCAAAATTTCATATTTATGTGCTCCAAATTATTAATGTATTCACAGTGTTTGTGATTGCATAATAGCTCGTGACCTCGGCATGAATAACATGCTATAATCAATATGTTTCTCCCGCTGTGTGCAACCTATAACCTTTCCAGGATTGAAGCAAATCAATAGCATTTCATTAAGTGACCTTTTCTTACCAGCCTGCTTATAATCAAAGACAAATTTATACAATACAAGGAAGTGAAAGTGGTAGAGAGAAAGACACAGCAATATTTCAGTTACAAGATTTAGCATAAATTTCAAATTGGAAATGAAATTGAATTGGACACTGAGCATTGCATAATATTATCTCTAATGTGGACACAGGGGCATGTTGGGTGAGGTTAATATCCAAATGTACTTTGCAAGAGGCATAGCTCTGTGTTTGTGTGGACATCTGTTGTGATAAAGCAGTCAATTTTCTATAATGGCATTTTATATATAGGAGGCATAAAGTAGATTTGCCCCCACCCTAACCTCCTGCCTCCTGACCTCACTCAGTAACAATGAATTCACTTTTCCCACGTAGCAGCCTCTAAGTACTACACATGAATTGCAAACCGCTCACCCACAATTATTTAAATCTGTGAATAGGCCTATACTCTCTGGCCTCAGCTAGTGCTTTGCGGACATCTTTTTGTCTGGTTATTATGATAATGGAATTAGTGCTGTTGCAGTTGCACAGTTACTACTTTGTGGGGTGGAGAGGGACACGCATTTGTTGTGATACTTGTCACTTTTAGCTGTGTGAGTTACTGCGAGTGTGCCATTTACTGAGCCTTGACCCTGCAGTGAACTCTGGGGAAGAATATCACGTCTATTCTGAACTGCAATTTGCCCCCAAGACATGTGGGAGCCATAGTTTAGAGGCACGGAGACACTTGACAATCAAACATGTAGACACAAGCGGTTATATGCAAAAATATATTAGAATTAAATTATGACACTGTCCTGGGAAAAATAGTGACTCGTAATGATTATCATAATTGACTCCCCAGGCAAGCTTTATATGTAGATGGCTTTGTGAAAGCATTAAATATATAAACTGACCATTTACATTTAAAGGGTGGTCACATGCTGCTGTTTTCATGTTTTAAGCTTAATTGAAGGATTACATATAATATCTATGGGTTGAAATATTCTGATATCCTGAAAGCCTTCAAAGCCCATTTGATAAAAAAGCATGGTGATCAGGCTAAGATGGAGGCTGTTTTTCCTCGTTCTTTAGAAGTTTACATTGTTTTCACTGCCAATTGGTGATATGCTTTTACATGAAAATACAGTATGTTAAAATACAGTTGAATGTCAAATCAAATATAAATTCAGCTTTTACAGAAGAAGATAAATACAGAAGATAAATTTCAGTGTGAAAATATGTCTTTGATGTAATAATTATTTTGTAAATAAAGAAAGCATTTGGGTGGCAGGAGGCTGCCATACTGCCATCTTGATTATTATGGCTTTTGTAATGTAAAATGGCCTCCATACTACTCAAAACACTTGAAACCTGACTGCTTCCCTCCTCACCTCAGCAGGTGTGTATATGACCTTTGACCTATAGGATTCCCCCACCAGGATGAATAGGAAACCTCTTCACTGAGGCACTTTTTTTTTTACCTCCAGCACATTGCAAATTAATACATCCAGGTTTATGGTGCAGTGCCCTCAATTTTCCCCTCCCAGCCTCCTATCTCCACTACGTCCGATGCAGAAATAGAAATGAAGTATAGATGGGAAATCATATTTTGCGATGGATGGTGTAATGACCAAAATGTGGTCATTACCGTAAAGCCGATTGCTATTTTGATGCATAGATATCTGAATCAACTTGCCTGGAAATTCAAATGAGATTTGAATTTTTCATGCACCTCCAAATGGCCGGGGCTGTTAATGTCTTGATTTCTATGTGTGAGCTGAGGGAGCCTGAGCACAGTGACAAGAATACCTTAGTAGAGCTTAATCTCCAACAGGTCTCTCTGTCACGGTCTTACGAATAATTCAGTTTTGCAAGACTTGATTCATTAGATCTTTTCCATGAATAGTTGTTGTGATAGCAATAAATCAAGCATGTGTTTTGATAATCATCATGTTAAAGGACATAATATTTTTCGGCTCTTACTTATTGTGTTGCCTCATCAATCTTGAAATTCCATAAAATGTCTGTTTAAATCTCTTGCTTGCTACATAATCATTCATTTAGACTTTTTTTTTTTTTTTTGCTTGCCCCATAAAACATGTTAGTCAAGCTGCAACAGCCATTTATGTACATTCTGTCTTAACTCTTTATTCTGTGATGATTTTAGTTTTTCTTTACCTCAATATATCATTAGATTTCATAGCATAGTACAATAGCTGCACAAAAATGAGGCAATAACCATGAAAAGTGGTGTATTCTTTTTGTTGTTTCCTGTGTGTTTATTCTCCAAGAGTCCAAAGGTTTGACATTCCACAAAATTTGCACTGACTTATGGCATCTAACAAAACAGAAGGAGAACTGTCTCACTCATAAAATACCCGGGCAAGTACAGATGTAGTATAGTCCCTCAGTGCCTAGCTGGATGTCAGCTGTCAACTGTTGCTGTAGCTGATCTTTCTACGGGCCTGGAATAATCAGGATTACCAAATCCTTCAACCAATGTGTATTGTCACGAAAAATAGATCCACATTTCTGCATCGCTAGGTTCTGGTGGGTTAGCTGTCATTCAGCATCAGTACATGGTAACCTTCTCACAAAAGGTTTCATTAGCATTGACTTATATTAATAATAATGGTAAATTTCACATCTGTTTCACATAGCTGTGCTAGCTCAATCTAACTATAAACAAAGTATATAGTTTTTTGCCATGCATAGACAAGCCATTGCAAGCTTTCACACTAAGAAAGTGAGCATCCTTCAGTATGAAGTAAGACAGTGCGCTCTGACAGACTGACCCGCATTCGGTTTCTGATGGACACATTATTTGTGCCATGGGGAGAATAAGTTGCACTCTTACACAAGTTTATTCTTCCATTACTCATTCTGCATTGTGACAGCTTTGTGTTACTGCCAATGGTTACATCTTTCTGCTGGCAAGTGGCTTGTCCTCTCTGCTAACACTAAGGACCTCAGGCAGTCGCTAAAGTAATCAAGTTTGAAATTGTGCTGGTACCAGCTTTAACAATGATGTGAGAAAATTAGATTTGGAAATAAGCAGCAAGAAAAAGACTTCTTTGTATCCCCAAATCCTTCAAATTTTCAACATCGCTGTATTGTGACCTCTCACCATCGAGTAGTCTAATTAAGCCACAATCCTATAGCAGCACTATTTTTGGCGGGGCTCTTCATTGACCATTCATCAGCTGCCACTGTAATTAGAGTATTCTCTGAGATTCCTGGGGAGTTCACACTCCACGCCATATTTCATCTCATCAAGGCTGTATTCTTGATCCTGCTATTTCATGCATCTTAGAATTTTTTTTCCTACCAAAAGCGACATTTTACAAATATATCTTCTCAGAAGGTCTTTTTCCCTTTGGTAGTGCATTCAAGCCTAGCATACTGAGACTATCGAGACTTACAATAAGGGTTGTCAGACAAAGAAATGTCACAGAGAGATCCACATCGGAGGAGCCATCACAATGAGTCATAAATGCTTACTGATGTCACCTCTCTTTTGATATCTTTTATTTCACCTGTCTGAATAAATACCTGATGGTTGGGGTTCAGTGTGGAGCTCAAGAGCAGTTTGACAAAAGCGGTTAGGGGAGTGGAAGGTGTTTTTTTCTTCACTTCCCCACACCAAGATTTAGCTGATCTATGGATTCAAACTGGCAACCGTCCCGTCGCCAGTAAACATCAAGCAAACACTGCTTCTATTACCTTGAAATATTATCGTGTTGGGTGGCCTTTTCATCGGACCCGCATAAACACTGAACAGAAAGACCTCCAAAAAGGGAGAGTTTGTTGTTTGGAATCTGCTACACCTCAAAGTGACTTTCAAAAGGCGAAGTCTTGCTTGGCGCTGCACTCACACATACAGTTGACATGGTACACGAGTCCCTGGAGAGCGGAGCTGTGAACAAGGAGCAGTGGAACGGTCAGAGCTACAGATATTAAGGTGAAAGTCAAAGGATAAAAGCAAAAGCGATGACCGGTGAAGAAAGCGTTTCCCCTCACGTTGACCCGGCGTCTCCGGGGGGCCCAGCACACCTCCACGCCAGACAGACGAAAATAATGACGGAGAGTGGATTGGAGTGAAACAATGAGAAGGACAGAAAGCAAGAGACAGAGGGGGAGAGACAGAGGGAGAGCGATGGGGTAGATGAGTGGTGCGCCTTTGAAGAGAATATCGGCAGGCGTCGTGGCACACAGACAAACCTCTCTCCTTCCTCCTCACGGAGGGCCCATCTCAGCAGATGAAAGCGGGGACCTCTTTGAGGCGGCGCCCTGGTATTATCCCTGCCTCCTGCATCAAGTAATTGAAAGACCTGAGGGTATCGTGGGGGGCTGTGGGAAGGGTGGGGGTTGCAGGGGCTGAGTCATCCATGCAAGTTTTAGGACTTGGAGAAAATGAGAAGACACAGCCCTAAACTCTGGTGGTGAGGGATCAGAGAGGGAGGAAGAGGAAGATGGGGATCAGAAGAAGAAGACGAGAACCTCAAAAAATTAATAAGTAACTGCTATCGAATGTGATCGTGACATTTGCCGTCTTTGCAGCGGGTGCAGGAGCGAAAAGAGTATCTGCGGAGCTGAACGTGTTGAGCTGAGCACTAGGTGACTCAAAATGTTAAAATCAGTGAAGCAGCACTTCACTGAAAATGCAGAAAACAGTGGATGGCGTGTACAGTGAAAGAGAAAGCAAATATTTCAGCATATGCTGGATTCATGAGGTACAGTAATAAATGATTGAGATGTCATCACGGACGGGACAAACACCTCTGCAAAGGTAAAGGTGCATCCTGATGGATAAAGTGGATCCCACAATGTGTGAGGTTGAATCTGTCTTTGTGTCCGCCATAATCAATGATTTAGTAAAGGGACTATGGACTGGGTCTGTCAGTCTGTGAGTCACATCCGGTTTCTGAGCCTCTGCTGGCCTGTTTTGGACGAAACTTGGGGGAATTATGGGTTTTGACACTGGGGTCTTGTATTTTGAATATAAAGCTGATTGGCCCACCACAGACCAGCGGGGCCCTAAGCTTCATGCTCAGTATCTGGGACACTGCTGGCTCAAATTTGATGAACCTTTGTTTTTTTTACATCGACATCCAGGATCTACAAAATGTAAGTGATGGGCCCGCCACAGTGCCACCAACACGCCAAAAAGTCCCCAAGCTTCAAGCAGACACCACATTATCCCACATACAATAAATAATAAATACAATAAATAAATAAACATTACACCCAGGGCAAGTTGCACCGATCATGGGGGACATCACAGTCACTGCTGACTTGTTTTGCCTGGGAACTTCATATCACCCCCCTCTCTTCCTTCACTGTTAGCTGTCAGTTGAAGCAGAAAAAAGTGAAAAATACTGAAACAAACCACAGGCAGTAAATTTTCTGTTTTTGCCTAAAGACTGAGAGGACAGGACTGTGGCTTTTTGATGCTGTTGCATGTGTGTGTTAGAGAGAGAGAGTGAGAGCGAGAGAGAGATCTGATAATCTCATACAGCAGCACCCTCTGAACATCCATAGAGCTGATTCACACAGAATTTATGCATTGCAATACTCAGTATTTGAGCGGATTGATTGTGGGATGTTCCAAAAGGCACTCACTCATTGGATCACAATAATCTCAACCAAATCAGTGACAATACATTAGCCTGTATGCCATGGTATTTGATCCTTCCTGGTAAATATGCTGTACGGAAAATGTATTATCGGCATTTTCAGACAAATACAGAACTGGTGTAAAGCGGTCCTGCATGCAATAAGTGTTTGCATCACTTTGAACTTTAATACATACATTTGATGACGTGTCTTAGCCTTAGTCTCTTTTTTTCCGAAATATATACATCACAACATGACTCATGTATCCAAAATCACGTTTAATGATCAAATTCCTGTTCATCCCATTGAGCCAAATGATATTTGACGTGATGTCAAACAAAACAGTCAAATTTTAAAATTTCTTAAAAACGTTTCCGCCCTATTTTTTTGCGTTTTTAAATAAAAATCCATTTCTTAGGATCAGATTAGACAGCAGAATTGTGTGTCACGATATCCCGAAATCACCATGTCATCACGATGCGATTTTCCAATTCCACTGAAAGACGATAATGTTGTAATTATCGGCCGGCCCTACCTGATGTTCAACATTTTAGCCCTGATGACACGCGCAAACATGCAAGAGAGAGAAAGAGACTCAGCGTGTCATCGGTAAAGGCTTCTATCTTTCACAGTGATTTACACACAAGCCAATCCACTCCTGCCTCCATCCTGTCTTCCCATCATCTCCTAAACGTCTCAATCTTATCCCGCTCATTTCCCTCCCTCCCTCTCTCCCTCCAGTCCACTGGATGAAACGGAAACATGCTTTCTCATTATCAGCCAGACTCCTCCCCCTCTTTGCCTGGTAGT
>OMKZ01028055.1:0-15312 GCA_900302535.1 Neoniphon sammara
TTATGTCTTATTTATATTTTTATTTATTTATTTATTTAGTTATTTAGTTATTTATTTATTTATTTATTCATATTTTTATTTATTGTCTTTGCTGCCATTTTTATTAAGGCTGCAGTTGTTAAGCATCCAGGCTCTACTTAATTTCAAATGACAACCTGTACAGACCCATATAATGATGTCCACAAATAGAAAAGAAATGACTTTTTCTTAGTTTGTTTCTGCATGATGGACCACACTTGTTGCATGGCGTTTAGCTTCAAGATGTCAGCTTGTATTAATGTTAACATCCCGAGCTTTACGTGATTAGTAAGGCTGGATTTACACAGGGAGAGAAAATCTGATTTTCAGCCATATGTGTTCCAGATCTGATTGTGATTACCAGGGTAAACAAACAGGAAACCAGATCTCGGCCACTTCGCATTAAAATAAATCGTACGCTTCATAAATCCATACCGTCCTGTGGAATATTACAAGCGATGACAATTAACACTCATGTGGGGTTTAGCAAGTAACACACACTACACACACACATGCATACAAGCACAAATAGACATGCAGGCTATAGCTGAAAGTATGCCTGGCTCTTTGGCGGATCAGGGTTAAGGTGTCAAGGTTTATCGGTCAAGGGTAAATAAGTAGGACATGGGTGTTTGGTAGGAGGGATTGTGGGTGTTAGTGAGTTATATATACCTCCACAACTTTGCACTCTGTCACCAGTAATAGCCATTGCTATTTCAGACTCACAATTTTCCAGCACACAGATGAATTTGCAACATTATTTTGTCACCTTGTATGATGATGTAATTGACTATGGGACCGGATATCATTGGGTTTTTCCATATAACACATTTACAGTTGCACTAGAGAAGAATGCCCAATACCTACTAATAGGCCTCAGAAATCAGACATTATGGTAATTACAAACCTTTGCCCAAATATGGAATTCCAGGTGCAATCTATTTTCTCTGTGGGGAAAATCCATGGGGTTTTCACATTATTGTCCCTGTCACAGTCTGTGAATTTAAGCTGGGATGCTTTCCAACCAAAGTAAGTCTGTTTCTCTGTGTTAAGCCCTGCGATAGCCTGGCGACCTGTCCATGGTGTTTTTCCCTGTCCTCTGCCCAGTGTATGCTGGGATAGGCTCCAGCCTCTCCTGGTCCATGACAGGAATGAGCAGGTAAAGAAAATGAAATGAAAAATGTTACTCTATCCTTCAACTCATAAAACATTCCATTTGTGAGAGGCACTAAACACTGACAGTGCGAAATATCGATTAGCCCCTTTTGCACAGTGCACATCACTTATTGCATAAAAAAAACCTCTCTACCTCATCTACTTCTCTTTCCCTACATCTGTGTGTCTTTTGTTTTGTGGATAACAAGCTTTCTTTACCAAAACATTTTCTCTGGTCAAGTCAAGAAAATCCATTATCCAAATTGAGTTAAATTGAACCCAGCTTTGTTATTTATCACCTGTTTGCTCAGTGGTAAAAACAGTCGTCACTGTTCCATATGTCAGAGGACTAACTTGCCTAATCTTTTCGGGTCTTTGGACGAGGGACAAGATCAAAGCCATCATGGAAAACCCCTCTCACCCTCCCTACAATGAGTTGTGGCACAAAGCAATAACCACTATCTACTTAATATAGACATAGTGTCTCCACACACGCCTGGCAGAGATCTGCACTCTAGTGAGTGCACTAGAGTTGGTATATAAGACATACTTTTGTTCTTATAAAAGTGAAATGAAGAACAAAGTATAAAGCACATCAGTATGCTGCAGTGAAAGGTTCTGGTAGATTTGTATGTGTGCAAGGTCAATAATTTCAGATAATTTCCTGGCTTGGAATCAATCCAGTTGTCCCAATGAGGGACAATTCTAATCACTACTAATGCAACAAATGTGTAATCTTCTTCATCTTGTTGCATTCTTGATGAGAGCAGTGCACTCTTGGATGACAATTCCTATCAGCAAGGCAAGAGTGGGTTGAAGCGCATGACAACAGTGTTAGCAATACGCCAGCAGCTTCTCAATAAGCACATATGATCCCTGTTGAGCATCTTCGAGAGATCCTGATGTGGTATTTCAGACGTGTTTTCCATCACAATCAAAGCATTATGTAAGCAGTGATTAGTATTGTCCTTGGCATACAGGAGATGTATAGGCATATGACAGGAAAAGCAACCCATTCCATTACATTACCATGCTGTTTCTGCAGACTTATGTTTATACACATATATTGCACATTCTCTGCATAAGTTGCAGCATATGACACTTGTTCTATGTGTTTATATATAGGTTCTACTTACATGAAACATTAACATAACTCTACAAATGTTATCAAATGTTATCAAATGTTATACTCTGTAAGCCCAAAAGGTCTCAATGTTAGTCTGTTGAGTTGTGGATGTTTTAAAATCGAATCTTTCTGGGAGATATTTGTGGTAATTCTGGGGCCAGGGTGATTTTCTAATTTTAGGATAGGATAATTATATTTCAAATGTAGAAATATAGAAAGTGAAAAAAGGGCTGCAAAACTGACCAAAGGTGAAATAATGGTAGAAAGGGAGCCACTTGTAAGGAACTGGACCTGAACAAAATGTCCCCAGAAACCAGATCAAGTGGGAAAAATTGCCCTGTTAAAAAGATAGAATAAAAGATTATATTTTATTCTGCTGAGACCAATTGGGGTTGGAGAAATCGGGACTCTACATGCAGCACAGATCGCCCGACAATTTCTCTTTCCAACATGGCCAAACAGAGCACAGAGATGTAAATTTAATACAGTAAAGCTGAAAATGATGGATATTCCTTGATAAAATTAAGTTTCCTATTGTATTTACATTAAGATTCCCTGAAATAGCTGAAGATTGCTTGCTAGCTAATGCTGCGGCTAGCTTGATTAATAATGTAAATGCTGCAGTTTTTTGTTGGACAGTGTTGGACAATTTTCTGACAGTAAGCAAGTGAACGTAACCTGCTCGGATGGCTGAGTTGTGGGAAACTTGTGCAGCCGATACACCACATGAGTTCAGGGTAAATGAAGTGAAGTTCTGATGCTGTGTGATGCACATCCTTTTTGCTGATTGCTGATGTAATTATGTTCATTAGCTGCTAGTTCCTCTATCGGAAGCTTCAAAATGCACTTCGGGTAATTTTAGCTTTTTACTACTGAAAAGTACTGACCTGTCGAGCCCCACCAGTGCATGTATGTCCCCTGTAATCTGATCAATGGTGAAGATGGAACCAGCTCCTTCTCCAGACAGAGTGTACTTCACCAAACTGTCCCCCTGGTCCATGTCTGTGTGGAGCTGTAGGAAGAAACACAATATTTGATCAGACTGTGCCATATATTTATGTAATGATTTGTTCTATGTGTCTATATTCTCGTATGTGCGTGTCCTGAACTGCAACAGACAGTTACAGAAAGTCGAATTTGTTGTCAGTCATTGGTAATTGACAATGACTAAAACAGAACCTGCATCCAGCAACAAACACTATAATCACTTGAGAAATGTTGAAAATGTTTGACAGAATGACAAAATGTGTCAGAGAGCAACAGTCATATTTATTAATATGTAAATATTTGCATAGATTTAGATATGTCTCCATGTAGACATGGAGATTCTATGCATGTATGCAGAACAAACCCACTTTAAAAATGCAAAGGAAGCAGTAGAAATGATGATTGATTTGCAGTTCATTCAATTCGCTCATTCACCAGTAGTTCACTGTGGTGTCTGAAGAGCAGCAGTGTGGTATGGACTGATGGTTGATTTATACTATGGTGGACCTGGAAGAAACAGTCCAAATTCGCTGTATGACTTCAAAACAGAATGAATGTCAAACTGAAAGGAATATTCCAACGTTTGGGGCAAAATCCCCTTTTTCCGACTTACCCAGACTGAGACAAGATGTTCAATACCATTTTCACCTCTGTACATCCACTGCTTCAGTTCCTATTGGTAGCATTTCATGTTAGCTTAGCATAAAGAATTGAAGTCTACAGGAGTCATTAGCTTAGCTCCATCAAAATGAAAAAAACAAACCTCTCAGCAATTCTGAAGCTGTCTTATTTGCACAGTGTATCCGTGTATTTGAAATACACCTCTTGGATTTTTTTTTTTTTTTTTTTTTAAATGAGAATCGTTTTGGGAGAAGTTAGATGATAGGAACTATGATCACTGAATACATATGTTCAGCGGTTATAGTTCCTACCATCTCTAAACAAAGAGGTGTTTTTCAAATACATGATACATTGTGTAAATAAGACTGCTTCGGAGTTGCTGTAAGTTTTATTTTTTCACTTTGAAAGAGCTAGGCTAATGACTCCTGTAGACTTCAAGTCTTTAGACTAAGCTAACATGAAATACTACCCATAGGAACCGAACCAGTGGATGTGCAGAGGTGAAAATGGTATCGAACATCTGGTCTCAGTCTGGGTATTTTGCCCAAAATATTGGAGTATTCCTTGAAGCTTGTGGTATTTTATCTTCATTAATATAAAGTTTATAGGCATACAAGACTTTCATTTAATGGCAGCTGTATCCATTAGTGACTTAACATGTCTCTTGTTCTCTACACTATACAACATAAATGATAATTTCACAAGTATGTAGTGGAGCACATGTAGGGTAAAAGTTGACTTAGCAGATGCCAAATTGAGAAGCATCAAACCGCACAAATGACATGAATTCTAATATTGGAATATTGCTCCCAAATAATGAATTTATTAATTTTCACATTAGTTGGGTCTTTGTCAGCTCCAGGATCCAGACTGCTAGAGCAGATCCTGACGAAGACCTGGTGGAGCTGAAACGTTGACTGAGAGTTAAGAAGTCTTGACAAAGACGCAGTGGGGCCGAAACGTTGAAGTGCAAGTTAAAAAGGAACTGACAAAGACCCCATGGGGCTGCAACGCTGATGTTAAAGTTAATAGGGACCCGATGAAGGACCAGCGGGGTTGAAACTTTGATGCAAAAATCAGTAAGGACCTGAAGAAGACCCAATGGAGCTGAAACACTGATGTGAAAGCTAATAAGGTCCTGACAAAGATCCAGTGGGGTTGGAACCTTGAAGTGAAAGTAAATAAGGAGTTGACGAAGACCCAGTGGGATCAAAACATTAATGTGAAATTTAATAAGGACCTGAAGAAGCCCCAGATGGGGTCCAAGCATTGATGTGAAAGTTAATAAAGATCTGATGAAAACCCAGTGGGGCCAAATCATTGATGTGAAAGTTATTAAGGACGTGACAAATACCCAATAGGGTCAAAATGTTGACGTGAAAAAAGAGCCTGAACATTGGTGTGACAGTTAATAAGGGCCTGACAACGATCCAGCGCAGTCAAAACATGAATGTGAAAGATAATAAATTCTTTAAGAAACTATTAGTTAACATAATTCCAGTGTGGAGATTTATGACTTTTATTTTCATTTCATAATAGCATGCAACAAAAGTATGTTCCCTCTCAACCAGTAGATATTGTAACTCTCTCTACAAGACTGAACAACGTTTGCATTATCACAGCTCAACAGCCTAACAATCGCTCAAAGCTTTGATATGAAATTTTATCAGTTGTGAGCAGTTTGTACCCGGCACATGTAGCAGTAGTAGTTGAGGGGACAGTGTTGAATTTGTCATGTGCAAAAACTTTTTAGCTGCCTGTTTATCTGCAGGTTTCAGAGAGCCAAATTTAAAGCTTTTTAATTTAAAGGGATGGTAAACTAAATTATGTAATTTTTTTGGTGTAAGTGCTTGTAATAGCACAAAATGTATTAAATCTTACCGCATTGTGTAATAACTTATTACATTGTCATTATTATTGTCATCATTTTGGAATGGAGATCTTGAAAGGATGATCTGAATTGTTCTGATACTGAACACCCCACACATCTGATAAACCTGCAAGTTTAAACAAACACCAGTGGTTATTTGCAATATTCAATTCTAGTCTGACTGCAATGCATCAGTGCAATTATGTTTTGTATGATTAACATCATATTTATATGTATATAGATAGATAGTTGGGTAGGTAGGTAAATATAGATAGATATAGATATCAACCCAATACAGACAGCAGCTCTGATGCTCAGCTAATTAGAAGCATCATTTTATTTCAATGTTCAGATCAATCACCATGTTATGTATGTCTAGTCTACATTCCACCCAGAAATAATGGGAATTGACACCATCGATTAAGAGGCTTGTGTGTGTAATGACTTTGGAAATGAGGCTGATATTCAGAGCGATTGTTTCATTTGGCTGTAATAAAGCCATCCCTTCGTCTGTTAATTCATCACAGATAGATTAAAGTAACTCTCCGGCCTCGATTTGATGGATGCATCCCGTCTTCAAGGGCTTGCTTTTGTTTCTTGATTCCTTTGTGCCCAGAGTATTAAGTGGTTGAAGGATAACTTATCAGCCACCTTGCAGTACAATGAATACCAATGTTGACATTTTTAAAATGGAAGCCGCACTTAATGTGTTTCTGGATGGCTATTTCTCATGACACCTATGATAGATGTTGGTATTTAAATGCCGAACTCACACGTTGCACATTTGAACTCTTATTTTCATATAGTAAGAGTCATGCAGGCTTATGATGAATGCTGATGTTGGTGCATTATGCTCTAGAGTGGCCATTTTGTATAGTAGTCATGCCTTTCTGTGACAGATGGATGTGCCATTCAAAAGGTCAGGCAGACATATGTAATGAGGGCAATGAGGTGATATATCTTCCTCCCCCAAAAGGCCACACAAGCTGCACACGCATTCCTGCTGGGGGTCAAACAAACATGTAGTCTGGATGCTTGCACTGCTGATTATAGCAACACAAGTGTTTGTTATAATTATTTGGTTTGTAGCATTAATATGGAATATGTAGTCGTTTTAGGAGAAGTTAGATGGTAGCAACTATAACCGATGAACACATGTTCAGTGGATACAGTTCCTACCACCTAACTTCTCTTAAAACGACTCTCATTTTTTTGTTTTTTGTTTTTAAATTCCAAGACGTGAATTTCAAATACACATGATACACTGTGTAAATAAGATAGCTTCAGAGTTGCTGTAAGGTTTATTTTTTCACTTTGACTTTCACTAGGCTAATGACTCCTGTAGACTTCAAGTTATTATGCTAAGCTAACACAAAATGCTACCCATAGAAACCAAACCAGTGGATGTACAGAGGTGAAAATGGTATTGAACCTCTTGTCTCAGTCTGGGTAAATCAGAAAATGGGTATTTTGCCCCAAACGTTAGAGTATTCCTTTAAATAGCTTAATTCAGAATAAAAGGTTGTAAAAATGATGCATACCGTAAAAAGGCATTCATTGTTTTGTCTTCTGACCCACAAGTTACATTTTTTTTCCATTCAAGGGTTGAAGTTTGATAGTTGTTTTGCGAAAGATCAAATGTTAAGACGTTTACATCCTCCCAAATAACTACGTTTGACGTAAGAGTTTAATCTTTTGCTATGTAATGTTGAGCAAAAAAAACTGTCACATCCACGGGGAACTGAAACAGAAGGCTATAAACAAATAAAGCCCTACCCCCCAACCCCAATTCCCTTAATTAATTTTCCTCATCAGTAAAAAAGTTAATCTAGAGATGATTCTTCTGTATCTGCTGTGTTGCAGCTATATTTGTTGTGAACAGCAGTGAATACAGATTTGCAACATGTTTTAAGTAAGCGATGTTGCTTTGAAAGTGGGTGTCTTATCTGGAAATACCTGTTGCTTCAGTTCCTCTGTGCTCGCATTGCTTCCTCACCTCCTCCGCTTGAGTCCAACATGGGAGGGACTACAACGCGAGGAGAGGAGGCATGTGGAGGAATCATGAATGCAAAATAAGGGGACGGGATGTAACCAGAGCTCACTCCCATTTATAAGTGATATGAATCAGTCTGTACAATAAAATGAATGTAGGAAATAAAAAAAGGCCCTTGAAGAAAATTAACGAGAGTCATTTTAGTAGAAGTTAAATGGTCGGAACTATAACTGCTGAAGACATGCTCCTTCCATCTACTTAACTGTACCTTCAGCAGTGCAAGGATCACTGCAGTAGACGGAAGGACCATCTAACTTTCAACAATCTAACTTCTCCTAAAATGAGTCTCGTTTTTAAAAAAAGATGTGATACAATGTGTAAATAGGACAGCTTAGGAGTTGCTATAAGGTTTATTTTTTTACTTTGACAGAGCTAAGCTAATGACTCCTGTAGACTTCAAGTCTTTATGCTAAGCTAACAGGAAATGCTACACAGGAACTGAAGCAGTGGACGTACAGAGGTGAAAACGGTATTGAACATCTTGTCTCACTCTGGGTAAGTCAGAAAAAGGTCGTTAAAGGTATCATTCCTTTAACGATATTATATCTTTTGCCTCGTCCTTTTGGTGTCCTTTGGTATAAGTATTATATTTAGTATATATGGAGCTGCAAACTGGACTGTACCTCTATATTACTGCTAAGCTGGAATCAAATATCCACCTAATGTCTCACACAGACCGCAGTCTGAGCTCCTCTTGAACAGCACCAGGCCTGCAGAGACATTTTTGTTCTTTCTATAACTATTCTTAAGCTATAAATGCCTCTTCTTAGTCCAAAAAATGTTGTAGATGGGTAGATGAGCATAAATGCCCTCTTCCCCACTCTGCAAAAGACTCACACACACACACACACACACACACACACACACACACACAAGAAAGAGAGAGAGAGAGAGTTCTGCTGGGCTTGCATTATGAATAATATACCCTCATTTGTCACAGATGACCAGCAAAGAGAGAAATCCAGGGAAGCTTCCACCTCAACCGCTACCCAGCAGTCAGCAAACTGTTAGTATGTGTGTGTGTGTGTGTGTGTGTGGCACATGACTATTCAGTTTTTATGCAGTGTGTGTGTTCTGTCACAGTGCAGTGCATCCGTCCTGTCCAGAGTAAAGTAAACCTTCCTGTAGAGGTGTCTCTGAAGTGGAAGAATAGATTTGAGGGGACTGAATGTCTCTGTTTTATTCATCACAACCATTTTCACTACTGCACTTCCACCCATTTTCATCCCTACCTTACTAGTTTTTAAATGCCTAGGTCTATTCCAAAATCCAAAATGCTGCTTTAGTTTGAGGGGGGGTAGTATGTATGCATTCCATAGTATTTTAATAGTGTCAAGGTCTTAAAGGAATACAATGAGTTGCTGGTAGATTGTCCCATTATTTTTTCGCCTATTCAGGGGATTCTTTTCCCCTAAATGGGCAATAGCTTCTGGAGTCTGATTAATGTTTGATTTTGATTTTGATTTATTTATATTTTTTCTATAAATCC
This sequence comes from Neoniphon sammara, assembly GCA_900302535.1. Taxonomy (NCBI): domain Eukaryota; kingdom Metazoa; phylum Chordata; class Actinopteri; order Holocentriformes; family Holocentridae; genus Neoniphon; species Neoniphon sammara. Next base: position 9,320 of record OMKZ01028055.1, read on the forward strand.
TAGTCTCTCCTGGTTGAAATAATTGGCTCCATTCTAAAAGTTTAACATATGCATGATGTGTAGCTAGTCTAGCAGTTCTGTGTAGGAGATTGGTGAAACTGACCGAGAGCACTTTTATTAGTTCCTGGCTCTGTGCATTTGTTTGTTCTTTGGTTTGTTCTTGCATTTGTTCATTTGGGTGTAACCCAATGTGCAATGTTTAGAGGAATTGCAATAAGGCCGTACAGAGCGCCAAGAGACCTGCATAAAGGAAACAGTGTGTGTTTATATACTGGGTAGTTAACACTATACAGCATTAGAAATATTGGAGGAGGTCTGGTACTGTAGTTTTTACTGGAGGCATTTCAATCCCATTCCTTAAAACTTATTTGTAATTTCTATACACCCCATGTAGACAAAAGGACAATAAATACATCATGACTTGTCATTATTCACCAGGGATTAAATGTCCTCAGGTGTAGTTTGTGGTCTATGTAGGTTAGGGAAAAAAAACAGCAGATCCCTGATGCCCAGAATCAATGAACACTGCAGCAGTATATGGACAAGAGAGTTCACAAAAGCCCTGTTCATTTCAATCAAGCCTGACCTCAGCTCCATGTCCTTCGAAATATAGGTATTGAAAAACTGAAAATATCAACCAGGGTTGGGAATTCTGCTAAGAAGTGGAAATATTTTCTCCCTCAGGCACAAATAAAGATTTTGACCTAAAACTATTCCTATGATTAAATACTATTGTACATCTGAGGGTATGGAATCTCTGATGAATATTGAAAAGTCTTAACATATTTTTTTGTGTTGTCCCTATAGTCACTGAATAATTCTAGTGCTAATGAATAGATTAGACAGAAATGAATAGGTTTGTTACAAGAAAAAAAGAAAATAAACAAAGATTATTCTCTGTCTTAAAGAGTGGGACTCAAGATTCATGACTGATTCAACCGTGATATGCATGAAGGTGTCTGTCGGTACATCATGCATAATAATTGACAATTCATATAATTACTGCCATCTGGTACGTGCATATAGTGAGCGACAGTTGCTTTCACCTGCAATTTTATATGGTGTTTCTTGCTTGCTTGCTTCATGCTGTAGCTCAGGGATAGGCAGTCATGTACCATGTGGCCAGGAGTCTGCAGGTTTTGCTCCAACCAAAGACTGCACCAGGAGATTTCACTGATTAGCACATCTTTAAACAGAAAGGAGGAACTCTCAGTGAAATTTCCTGGGGTCATATTAACAAATTCTGCTAGTACTAAAAGCTGATCCTGGTAGTGAAATACGAAGGAAATTCTTACAAGTGATGCTTTCTAATAATTCCCCTTTAAAAATTTGATTAAATTCTTTTAAAGATAACAGCTGCTCACAAAGCATTTTAGCCCTTAACACAACTAGTGAGATAAAAACCTGTTAAGTGCAGGGAAAAGGACTTTAGCTTAGGATTTTCTTAGCACACGACAAAATGGCAGCAAGAGGCGGATGCAGGAGAAATGTTCCCCAAATGCTGAATGATGGTGAGTTAATAAAGCGCTACAGATTAGATCGCTCAGGGATAATGTTTGTGGTCGGTCTCATTAGAAATGTGCTCACATCTCCCACTCAACAAAGTAAGGCTATTGTGCCTGAAATGAAACAGTGCAGCAACGGAGCTGCACTGATGATTGGGGTCTATCTTAAACCTCCATCAGTCGAGCGCTCACACAAAGAATTATAGCTCTTTCACAGCTTCATATTGTGGTGCACCTTGAGAGCCAAGAGAAAAGCATTTATAGAAAGAGCTGTTGTGTTCAGAGTTACTGATGGGGCAAATGTCTGCATCGGACAACCTGCTTTTATCCAACAACACCTATGCGGGCTTACAAATTTAGGCCAGCAATCATACTAATCAATGTCTTGGGCTATTTTTATCTCAATTTCATAATAAACTGGCGTGGGAGGACCACGGCAGTATTAAAGATAGGTTAAGTGAATTCTTCAGAGTTCCTTCTGAATGACTAAAAGTGGCGTGTTGATTTTGTTTTGACTGACCCAATGACATCAACCGAAAGAGAGCATCATACACAACAACAGAGCCAGCCACACCTCTTTACTAAGATAAAAAGTTCTTCTCCACTCCCTGTTCAAATTGGCTCTGAGAACTTTCCTAAATCACTCCTAAAATGGGACTCCTTGCTAGGAATTTTTGAGCTAAGTTTGAGATTTCTGACAGGGTTCTCAGAATGTTTGTGAATATGGCCCCTAGCTGGTGTAGGCTTTGGTTGGAAAGACAAGCCAGCAAAGGCACACAATTGCCTGTTCTTGCTATAGCTCCTTTGTTTCGAGCATGACTCTTGCTCTGCCTTAAGCCTATAAACCTGCCTGCCTCAACAGATCCAGCCAGGGGTTTTAGTATTCAAAGCTGAAACCCCCAGTGCCTTAAGGTCATCTGATGGCCTCCTCCTTCCTCTTTACATCCCTGCATCACTCCTTCCAAGTGGCCTTGCGTCCTCTGGTGATAATCAAGCTGTGATCCTTCATGTTATCCCCTATTAGCACCAACTGCAGATTAATCAAGGGCCCTGGGCACCAGTCCATTCTGGCTGAGCGTTACTGGAGCTTGGCCTACCCAATCTGTTTACCCCATCCCCATTGGGAGGCGAAGGGGATAAAGGTAAATTCAGGGGAAAATCCACCCTAAAACATTGCAACACTGCTGGAAAACTGTTACAGACCTCATAGGTGACATCAGCATTGCCTTACAGTTCCACAGCTTATTTCTCTGAGTAATGAGGATGGGATTTCACATTGTAATCACATGTAATAATAATAATAATAAACTTTGTTTGTATAGCATTTTTCAAAACTTAGTTACAAAGTGCTTTACATAACAAGTTAAGATCGTACACACACTATCAAATTATAACAAAGAAAGAAAGCAGAAATATAAAGAACATAAACATAATGAAGGAACAAAACGGGACAGCACCCTCTGGCTTAACCCTCATAGCGGGCAAGAAAAAACTCCTTGGGAAAGACCACGGAGAGAAGGGGCCCCTTCCTGGCCAGCCAGGAGTGCAATAGGTGCTGACCAGTGGGCAAACAAGTTTAAATAAACAAATTAGATCAAATCAAAAAGCAATAAAAAAGAACATAAGAACACATGTATTTCTCTATATTGTTACTGGGTTATTTTATTTCTGCAACCGTTTCCGAGCTGTTTATTTTTATTATTGATATATTATGACAGAGGAGTTTTCAGATAGCTAGGCTGTGGTGAAATGCTAGATTAGGGGGAAAAAAATCACATTACAAATTACTCAGCTGCTGTAGGTTCTCTGGGCCAAAGTGTTTAGCCTCCTTTTAGCTAAATAACTGCGTTGGATTGATATTGGTTACAGAAATACAATAACCCAGACAGACATGTAAGCAAAAATGTCTACATTTTTAATGGCACTGAATACAGACTGTGAAAGGGCCATTTACATGAAAACCTACTCATTTTCCCCATCTAAAAATTACCCATGGAAGGACGTGGCTACATTAGAATTTATGATGTCACTTAAGAGGTCTGTTGGTGATGTACCTTGCATTCCTAAGTCCATTGGTTGGTGCTGTGTTTTTCATATTCTGTGGATTAAGTGTCCAAATGTAGGTGAAGTGACATCACAACAAGCCAGCTCTCATCACCTACATGTACACACCAGAAATTGGCTTGATATTGGTTATTAAGTTGATAACTGTTTTTTTTCCACCGTCATTTAACTGTTTACAAGAAAGAAATCAACTGTTAAGATGTGTGTGATTACTGGGCAGTAAAGAACAAGTTACAAGCACTGGTTTCATTTTTTTCTGTATGAGCAGACACAAATTTCAGTGGCTTGTAATGTTGAAAAAAGGGATTGTAAATTCTTCTTCCTCCAGTATTCAGAAATATACTCATGAATGTGCTTGTTTGTTTTATCCACACATCCGATATGTCAAGTTTACTTTACTCCCGCTATGTTCACACATAATCCACTTACTGCTAAATGAAACAAGTTCACGCCTGTTCTCTAGTAGCTGTTCAAAGGCATTCTCAGAAGGAAATCACTAACTGAAGCAGAAGTAAATAAGTCAGGTTAAGGTAAAGTGGGTACAACACAAAGGAGAAATTGCAGCCTCGCTTCACAATAGAATGCCTGGCACAAACTGCTCATTTATAAGGGTGGATTTTTCCTTTATGATGGAATTCCAGCTGCTGCTTTCACTGTGTCCTCCTACCTCATCATAGTTAGGGGCACTTAAGGAACTTAAAGCTGTGCATGGGAAGACTTTTAAGAAATCCCAACTGTCTTATCAGCCTGCAGTCACAAAGTATTGCTCCAACAGAAAAGAGCATTCCATCCCCACTACTTGACATTACACTTGTAGTATAATGCAAAGAGAGCAAAGACAGATGTGTGAGAGTATATTGGAAGAGATGGGTGATTATTGCAATTTTATGGTCAATTTAAAGAAAGTATAATGAAAAAATATTGTTGGTCATATTTTAAACAATATTACCAAAATACCAATATGCATTGTGTGACTATATTACATACTTATACATGTTCATGTAAGTGAACATATACAAATGCACATACATATGTTATATGACAGTGTGAAGATCAACTCTGAATTGTCTCCCATGTGACAAAACAACATGGGCGTACCCCAAGGCTCAGTTCTGGGTCCATTGCTCTTCAGCCTTTATATTAACAACCTGCCAAAATGTTGTATGGGAGTAGACTAACAGCTTTATACTTATGACACATATGCATCTGAAAAAACATCAAATAAGGTAGCTGATTCATTAACACATCAAACATGAGCAGAATACATCGGTGGCTTCACAAAACAATCTCACCTAGAAAAAAAAACAACAACTCTTAACCTAAAAAAGACAGCTTCCCTATATTTTTCCATTAAAAACACAACAAAACCAGACAGGTTTAGAATAATAATACAAGAAGAGGAGATTGATATGCTTAACATTCAAATTCTAAAGTTTTATAGTGGATGCCAATCTCAAATTTGATATAAGCATTGAAAAAAAATTCAAAGACAGACCAGCTTAAATTGTTTTAGACTCATCAGACCTCACACACCAAATGAATTTCATTTATACAGGCATGCAATGATTCTCTCACGCCTATCCGACCATTAGAGTGTAGAGTCAGCCCTCCCATCTACCAGCCTGTGGCAGCCTTGTATAACCAAGGTCTAAAAATAATGTGTTAAAGAAAACAATATAGCCCATGGAGTGACATCACTGCCACATTTTTAAAAAATAGAACCTGCTGAGCTTTGTTAGTTTCATTCAGTTTTCAAGGATTCATCAAGGGTTCTAAAATCCAGAGTTCATTCACACTTAATATAAAATTGATTCAGGATATTAAAAACTTCAGTGCAAGAGTTAGAGGATGATTATAAACAAACTCGGAGATGTACACTAATACCAAAGTTACTGTTGCTGTCAAATGCCTCTTTTGTCAAGTGTTTTGTTGTAGTGTCCTGTTATTTTTTATGAAAGGCCTAAGTAGGGAAAAGAGTTGGAAACTAGCAGTAGCTATAATCTGCACTTGCAAAACATCAGTGTAACCAGTTGAAATTAATTAATTTGCATTGCCCTTATGAAATAAACTAACGAAAAAATGAACTTACTAATGAACTAACTAACTACATAATGGCCTTGAAATATTTTATTGGGGTTCATTAAGGTATGTTATGATGTTATTGGTTTGTATATGGTATGTGATGGCTTTCCTCTAACCCATCTCTATCTCTGTATCTCTCCATAGAATGGCATATTAATAAGTCAAAATGTAAAAAATGATGCTTAAAAAACAAAATAAACCGATCTGTTCAATATGAGATGTGAAAACAAGACACTTTGAGTGTGTAATAGTGCAATAGAAAACAGATAAGGCATAGAAATATTATTTTGACAAACTTCACAGAACATAAAACAGAATATATTTCCAATCTCTCTCTCGCTC
>OMKZ01028056.1:0-17552 GCA_900302535.1 Neoniphon sammara
ATTCTGCTTTTGCTACTGATATTATATTTATATAGAAGAGATAAAATATTACCTGCACACTGCTTTGCAGTTAATAATGTACACAAGCTAAAATCCAATGACCAAACATGAGCTTAAAATTCAATTGATGGGTCTAACAAGTCTTTATACTAAAATGGATGGAGTCGTAATCAAATTCTGCTCTGCATTTGGTGCTTCAGTTGAGATTGCAGATTCCACACCGTCGCCACCTGCTGTCAAGGAGGTGTCGAAACGCTTCCCATCTAGTGACTCTCCCCAGGTGTCCACAGAGCCGGCTTGGCTGGCTTTGGCCAAACGCAAGGCCAAAGCCTGGAGTGACTGCCCACAGATCATCAAGTAACATCCCCAATACTGACCCCAGCTCCGAACTGGGCTCTGGCCTGCATCGAGACTGCACACTGCCCACGGACTGTGACGCACCTCAACAGTCAACATCACCTGTCCTTTCTTCCCACTAGAACCCTCCTGACCCTATGAAACAAGAAATGCCCTCAATTACCTTGTAAACATACACTGGCTGGTATTATTATAATGTTAAAGTGCGCTTCACATTCAATTATTCAAAACACAATCACACATCTATACCTAAACAATTATTGCAAGCATGCACTTACTGTATACAAACACATGAAATCATGCAGTCCCAAGAAGACATAGATGTAACAAATGCGTTTGCTATCAACCCTGAACATGTTTCAGTCAGGGACTGCAGATCCTTCAGCAGCCAATCACAACCATGGCTGACCATTGCAATAGCCAACCCAAAATTTTGCTTTTGTAGCCAATGGGGTCACCATGGTTGTAAATAGGTCATGCGCTAAACACATGAAATGCTTCTGTAATAGAGAGGTGAACTCAAAGCTCTGAAATATGACAGTGTTTGATCAACAGAAGGGAATTTTCAGAATCGTGTTTTAAGGGCTAACAGTAACAATAACCCAACATGACCCTGTTGAATCTTTTTTGTGACCGCATACGGAAGTGTTACAGGCATCTTCTCTGACACATTCCCTCATTGGTATTATCTCAAGCAATGGATTTAACTACATTGAAACAATAGATACTGTATCTCTTCTCTGAGCCTTGTTTGTGATGTACAAAAGGAGCCTTTTTTTACTCATATTCAAAACCTGTACTTAGCATAACAATTCTCACTGTGTCCGTGATGACTGTGATAGCTGTCAAAGAAGCTATTGTACGACTTGCCATTATAAAGTTATCAGAATCTGTTTGCAAAGCAGCACTAATAAAATCTGGCATAATCACACAGTGTGTGCACCCAAACACAGCGTTGAAGACCACAAGTGTTATTGGGCATTTACGATGAATTGCACATGATCCTCACTACTCTGTGATGATGTAATATGGATTTTGCTTTGCTATGGAGACAGAGACTACCTGCTTGCTGTAACATACAATCCTTGTAGCTGTCCTCCTGTAACACAACTGTGTTTGTAGGCTTATGCCATCACTTCCTCGTAAATGTGATATGAGCTGGTTAGCCTTACATGATGTAAGCATTTCTACAAAACTCCAGCATTCTCGTCTCCTACCACTACCTTTCTCACTTCTCAATATAATGATCTGTATGTATGTAAGTAAGTATGTATGTAAGTCAAAGGTTTTACCAGAGCTTTGGTCAGAAAGATGCCCCAAAGGCTGAGTCACTTTGTCATTTTGTTTTTAACTTTGGTCGTGCACAATAGTGTAGTGTACACAGTGTTATATGTAACAAAAATGTTTGGTAATAATTGCACTTTTTTGTCCCACTTAGAGGTATTCATGAGAAAATTCTTAAAGAGATGAAAATGTTATGAATAATGTAAATTAAATACTGATGTCTGAACCAAAGGCCTGTGGACTCATTATTTCTCTCATCTAGGTTTCAGATGTTGAACACTGAAACTTAATTAAACCTGCTCTCCCAAAGCGCCCTGTTTGCTCTGACACAGTAGTGTGCTATGGAAACCACAAGGTCAAACATTTGTTTCCAGGTTTATTTCCACAATTAGTGCAAAAATGCAATATATTCTTCTATGTGTCTTTTTTGTCTGTCAGCTCTATGCAGTACACATAGTCATTGCGACACCCAACCACAAGGGACTGTTCCCACACCACTGGGGAAGAAAACAGCTCCCCAGGAAGAGTGAGTGATGCTAGCAGTAGTCCATCTTGACCATCCAGGATCCAGATGGTGCCATCTGTGGAGGCCAAGCCCACAAGAATGCCCCGTCTGCCAAAGGCATGGCCATCAAACACACATGGGCTAGAGTAAACTTTGCCGCAAGTCTTAAAAGTCCAAACCAAGGAGCCATCAGCGCAGCTTAAACAGTAGAGGCAGCCATCATGTGATCCACATAAAACCCTCTGCTGGTCTGGTGTGACGCACGGAGATGAGAAGACGGGTCCTTTGGTCAAAAACTGCCAAACCTGCAGAGTGTCACACAGTGTAAATGTCACTCAGACACGTTATTAACATTGTACAGAAAAAAGGACACCAGTCTAAGCCCTGCTTCTTACCAGTTTTCCCATATTACTGAAGCAGCAGATGTTTCCGTCCACCGAGCCGATCACAACATGACCAGAGGAGGCATTTGGCGAGGAGAAAAATGGAGTCTCCCTTGCGCATGCCCACAGAACCTCTCCACTATCCTGTCAAAGTAAAACACAAATTAGACGGCAACGAAACATTTTTGACCCTCTGTCAAAATGTCCTTGAATGAACAAAATCATTCACTGAATGATTTGTCTGTGCAGGGATAAGCTCCACTCACAGGGTTGAGACAGAGCAGCTGCCCTCCCAGCGATGCCACATACAGCTGTCTGAGGGCAGAGTGCAGGTATGGGGAAGAAAACACTGCTCCGCCGCCACAGTGATGCTTCCAAACACACTGCTGAACCTAAAAAGGTAACATAGAAATACATTTATCTTATCAATTTCCACCAAAATAAGAAAAGATAATACAAATGCCATCCAAAGCACCACAGCAGAGTGACCGTTTTATGTCTCTCATTACAAAGGTATTAGTTTTTTTTTACAGTGTGTTGCCCACAGAGACAGCCAAACATGTAAAAGCCAACATGGTTATCATCATGAAAAGCTAACAAAATTCCAAAATAGTCAATGGTTCACTGGCAATCTAAATATGCATGGTCTACATGGAGATCAATAGCCACAGGAATATTGTGTAACCAAGTGTCCCTTAAAGTTGGTTTACTTTTTTTGGCTCACTTGCCTCCACCTCTGTATGTCAAACAGACTGACCTGTGGGTTCAGGGCATAAACATGCCCGTCATGTGACCCCACTATCACAAGCCCTCTGAGCGGGTCCACGGCCGGGCAGCTCTTCACAGCGTCTCCTGTCTGAAACGCCCACCGCGTCTCTCCAGAGGCCGCACACAAGAAATACACACAGCCATCATAGCAACCTGAGAAACCCAAAGGAATTTAAGTATAATAATATACAGTGAAGCTTTTGTCGAGAGAGGCATTTTGTTGAGACTGTTGACACTGACCTATAACAACAAGAGTCCCACACAGAGACACAGCGGCAGAGCCTTCAATCCTGTCTCCCAGAACCCGCTCCCACAGAAGCCCCCCGGTGGCCAAGTCGAGGGCCTGCATCCTGTGAGAGTGGGAGCCGATGAACACTGTTGTTTTGCCCTTGTCTGATCTCTGGTCTTTGCCTCCTTGCACTAAAAGCACTGGAGAGGCGTCCACACATCTGCCTGTGTCTGAGGACCAGCTCAGACTCAGTCCCAGAGCATGGGTCTCTACAAGGGGAGACCTAGAACCACTAAAACCCTGTTCAGTGGTACCTCGTGTCAGACTGTTATTTTTGTCTGTCTTTTCACTGGAGTCTTGTCCTTGGAGTCGCTCCACTGTGTTGGTCTGAGAGTTTTTACTTGTCTCTGCATTCCCAATCATTATTTCTACCACCTCACCTGCCCTCCTTATGACTTTTACTGGCCTGTTCTCAAAAGAAACTTCAGCTCCCTGCAGTTTCTCGGCAGCTGTTTCAGATTGAGGGGCAGCGCGTTCTCTTTTTGCTGGTGCTGCGGAGAGAGGATCTGCTTGTCGTTTCCTGGCCTCGGGCAGTGAATTGTTCTCAACTGGCGGCGTCAGTATTACTCTACTGACGTGGTGCAGGACGTCTGAGAAGGTGCCGTCGAGTATGACTTCCAGAAGCCCTGGTGACGTCACTCCCGCAGCCGTCACGATGTCATCACAGAGACGCAACGCCTTCAGAGAATCTCCTCCGCTGAAGAGGAAATTGGATTCCTCCTCAATGGCTGCATCTTCAGCAAGGCCTAGAGTGTCCTGTCAATGATTAGTTCCCACTTTAGACAAAATCAAGCCAGACAAAATGATTTAAATGCAATCAAAAGTAAGAAAAACTGTCAATACCTGCCACAAAGACTGAAGAGTTTGTCTTAGCTTGGCCATATCTTCAAATGAAGTATCAGACTCTAAATGTTCTCTCTGTGTTCGGTATATTTTCATAAGCATGTCCATGTCTAATTTGCCTGCCAAACAATGGTTTTATTAACAACAGGGTCACTTAACATTAAAATGTACAAGTAATATGAGGCTTACTAAAATGATGAATGAATGAGGTATTTGTCCTGTGTGTCTAATGCCTTCTCACCATGAGCAGACAGGGGTAAGGCTGGGACGAGCACCAGCGTGTCTGGGACGCTGTGGCCGGGCAGCAGCAGAGACAGCTGGCTGAGGACGGTCCTGCTCAGGTCTCTGTCTGCGGCGCCTCCCTCCTCCTGATGCTTAAAGGAGGAGGTGAGGTCTCGGCGATGATTACCAGAGGCTGAGAGACTTTGTGCCAAATGCTGCTGCACAGATGGGAGAGGAGAAGCTGCCTTTTGGTCTCCAGATGGAGAAGCCACAACAAAGGCAACCAGCCGAAAGCCTTCGTACAGACCCACACCGCAGGACTCCACCTGAGGCAAACTCATTATGACCTGGAGGAGGACACATAAGCGTTGCAGACAAATAAATAAATTAATTAATTAAATAAATAAAATACAAAGGATAAAATACAAAAATTAACCTGTAAACACCCTGGATATTCTAAATGGTGACTTTTGATCCTTTGCTACTGGAGTTGGTGCCCTCTCTTAGTAACATCTATGCTTGATCTGTGTGCTGTTGCCTCTTGGCCAGGTCACACTTTGAAAGGAGATCCTGAATCCCAGTGTGCCCTCACCTGGTTGAATAAAGGCTTAATAATCATAAATAAGGCTTTACAACAGGGGCATAATGACTCATTCATTGTAACAATGCATGGATTGTATATTTTGCTTATTCAACTAAACTGATCTGTTAAAATAAATAAATAAATAAAATAAAATACAGAATGGATCACTCTAATTTTGACCTCAAGTGAAACGTCAATCAATTCATCCACAATTAAAAAAAAAAACATCAAAGCAACAAAAAGGATGTATTGACCTAACAACAAAACAAAACAAAACAAAACTCCAAACAGTCTTACATTATTGTCCATTATGTTAATTAATGGATAGTGCTGGAATCAAATCACAGTTTACAAATTTGAATCAAATTGAGTCATTCTAAAAATATAAAAAATTGTTCTTAAATCGAATCACCAGCTAGTGACTTGTGAATTGAAGGGAACTGAATCAATGTTAAGCTAAAGATTCACAGCCTTACTCTACAAGGTGCGAAGAGCACCTAAAAACACCTGTGAGAATGTGTTTATTCCAAGTGATCTCATACACTCTGGATAAAATGTAAACCTACATATACAGTACATGCCACATTAGCACTGCTTTCAGTAGGCTATGGTACACCACTACTGCCTTTTTATTACTTTCAATGTGTGTTTCAATGTGTATTATGTAGTGTACGCTGGCTTCACCTTTGTATGTGTTCTGTGCTGATAATTGCGTTGGATTTATATTATTTATTATCAAGAAGTTTTTAGTTTGGACTCAAACTAAAAACAGTGAATATAAGTTTGCAGTAATTATCTTTGGCACAAGGTATAAAGTACAGTCTGACATGTAAACAGTGAAAACGTCTCACTTGTTGCAAGGTGTCCAAGTTCAGTCGTTGCCCGTTGCGTTTGATTAACCTGTCTCTCCGTCCAAGGTAGTACAGGTGTGTGTCCTTCACCTTCACCCAGTCTCCAGTGCCACGCATCGTCCCGGGGACAGCCAACACCTCGTCGTCTAGGAGGCACACTCTGTCCTTTCCACCTTCACAAACATCATCAAGAGTTATGTGGATTTTGTTAAGCTCAAAATGATCGGTGTCAATATGTATGTCATTTAAATTTCCCTTACCTATGAACACCTGCCCTTCACCCTCTGAGACAATGTGGCCGTGTTCATCTCTTACTTCGACAGTCGTGTCCATCAGAGGAGCCCCGAGAGGCACAGAGGATGCCGTTCTGTGTTCAAGTGCCAAAACAAAGTGTTAAAGCATGCCATTAACCAAAGGCTTTGACTGCAGTTGATTTATGATCAATATGCTAAAGTCATACAGAGAGCACCGAACATTTTTAAACAGGGGACACTCACAGACGGCTGAACTGCAGAAGACTCTCTGGGAGTTTGTAGCAGCAGGCCCAACAGGAAACCTCTGTGATGCCGTAGATATTGTAGATGTGAGTTTTGTTGTGCTCGTGTCTCCAGCTCCTGAGCAGAGCCGGTGACGGACAGGCCTCGCCCCCCAGAGCCAACACACGCAATGAAGAACTGGCAGACAAAACCTCCCTTCTTAGAATATCACGGCCAAAGGAGCCAAGCAGGGCGGGTGTCACCTTTAGAAAGAGGAAAAGACAGAAAAATTGTCTTGGCCGTTCCAGGCATGATACAATGCTTAATGAATTACACTTATCCTATGAATATTTGCCTGTAGGACTGTTGTCCTGTGACTCTTGAACAGCAGCTGAGCGAGCCGATTAGGCATTTTCTTGATCACAGCAGGGACGATGAGCAGCTGAGCGCCAGACGATAAGGCCAGAAAAATCTCTACCACAGACGGGTCAAAGGTCAAGGGAGAGGCCAGGAATACCACATCGTCTGCTCTCATCTGAAACAAAGATCTGAGCAGAGAGGGCTGCTGTTCAACAATTGTTTTCTGGCACAGTAATTGCATTTACGAATATCATTCTAAAACAAACAATAGTGACAAAAAGGTAAAAGTACTGACTTGTGCTTCAAACTAACCTGAGATGCAGGATGTTGGGTACTATGCACTTATGTGGCACCCTCACAATCTTTGGAAGCCCTGTTGTTCCAGATGTGTGTAGAACGTACGCTAAACCTCCTTGTTCGGTGTCCTTTACCGCTGTAACTGAAGCACAGAGATCAGCATCACCCAGCCTCTCAGTTCCTGTTTGTTCTGGTCCTTGGTTGTGTACAGCAGCTGGCAGCAGCTTTACTCGTATCAATGTCAGGTTGAACTTGGCCAACACAACACAAACCTTCATGGTGAGGTATTTGGAGAGAGTGGTCTGGAATTGCTTGACAGGGAAAGAGGAATGAAAATCAACATGAATATTATTCATACGCTAAATTATTTTTGGATCTTCACACATGGACAAAGGAGGTAAAGTAAAAAAAAAAACTACTAACAAATGATGTAAAAAGTGTTCCTATTTCTGTCATCTAAGAGACAGTATGATTTGTATGGGATTCACACAAAACATTACAGGCTCAAGACATGTTACACACAATGGTCAGGAATCAAGAGTCAGTTATTTAGATGAAGCTCTTAAGATGACTCTGCAGACAGTAAATGCAAAACTGGAGCATTGGAGGAAGCTGAAACAGTGGGCATAACTTTTTTCTGTTGTTTCAGTAGTTGCATGATAGTGTTTTTGATTATGAAAATTAAATGGCAGAAGAGTGCAATTCTGTAAAATCTTTGGTAAACTCAAAAATGTTTAACCTCCAGCAGGTCACTCTGCAGGGCACAGTACTGGAGGTCACACTGCTTCATGATACGGGCAGAGAGAAGCCCTGGAGCATCTGGGTCCAGCGGTACATAGGCAGCAGGCACTTGCAGGATCCTGTAGAGACAAAGCAAACCTCAATGTAGAGGAAGGACACTTGTGATCGCAATTAAAATTAGTCACGACTGGGTCCCAGCTGTACATTAACCCTGGATTAAAAATGATTTGTTATAAGACAGAGTTATTTACAGTCAACAGGACTGCAACCATAGAAACGTAAACAAACAACCTAGTAGTCTGCAGTTCAGTGTTTAACCAGTAATCAAAACGTTTGTGCTTTCTTAATAGGAAGTAGGCAGCCCTACTGCGATAGCCTATTGCAAAAATCTTCAATTTTTTATCCCTAACTTTAATTGGTAATACCTTTAAAGGACAAGATATTGCTTAAACAGTACTTAAACAGATGGACGTCTTGACAGTGATATATGATATGATATGATATGATATGATATGATATGATATGATATGATATGATTACTATGCGAAACACTGTTCTGTCATGAAATTTCACTGGCCAGTCAGATATAATTACTAAACAAAGCCATGAAATAAGATTCAATAATTCTAAAATTATGCCCACAAAATTCCTTTAAATATTAATTTTTCAAAATTGTCATAAACCTTTTGGCTCAGTAAAACAAACGACGGTGAACTCACCCCAGAATCCATACAGGCAGATACAAATCGGCATGACAGTACAACGCAATCACACCATTATTCTGAAAGCACTGCTGCCGCAGAAAATGAGACAGTTCATCTTTAAGTGCAACAAGATCACTGTATAACAGGGACACAGGGCTTCCAGACGCTGAGCCCCTGTCAAATGTGACAGCTACTCTGGTGAGGTGCAGAGAGGCAGCCGAGGCTACAGTTTCCTGCAGAGTCTTTGGCATATCCATCTCACTGTGCCGCGTAAAGACGACCCACTCGTTCTCTGTTTATATCTACTCTGAACTATTTCCTTATAATAGAGAATAAGACATGCCATGTACGTATTATAGTATTATTAAGAAACATGCTCGCGTTGTACGCTGATTGTTTTGTCGCGTTTAGATGACACTTCCAACGAAAACATTACGTATCCCTCGTGTTGCCTTCAAGTATCCATCGTGAGCTCATACTTACCGATTTCTTATATCCGACGTGCCGCGTATACACGCGCTTTGAACTTTTGTAATAACAGAATAGGCCCCCTGAAAGCATATTTTATTTCACATTATCAGTCATTCAAAACAGTGCTCATTTTGAGACTTACGTGTGCCGTAGCACAGAAAGATAATGAGAAATATGTGTGTATTGGATGCGATAATTATTAATCTGCCAAGATCTGTTGTATGCATCACTTTTACCGCCATTTACTGAAACTCCACCCCTGGTTGTCAAATTTGGTAACTTGTATATTGCAAAATTCCGACGCTGCCATTCAAATTTCACTTTTGTTCGGTATTTCACAAGTGGTGCTTTCGTATTTACGAAGTTGTTTTGGGAACCTAGAAAGCACCGTTGCCGTCCCGTCCAATCATCTGTTGCCATTTGAAGCGGAAATTTCGAACTCAAATCCCGCCCTTGCTTTTGGGGGCAGCTAGCTTTGTCTAGCTTGTGTATTTTGTTCATTGTCATTTATAAACATCTAGAAAACGCAAATTTGATTTGCAGTATGGACAGTTACATAAAGGAACGATTGTATGAACATGGTCTTACCTACAAAAGGACACTGGAGCGAATTATCGATAAGGTGTGTGTATTTTATATGTGCTTTGGAGAAACGGAGAAGGCTAACATTAGCTACGATAGAATAACTTAGGGGTGGGAATGAAGTTACTTAGCTATATTGAAGTTCATTGAATGTACATATTTGCTCGCAATCGGGTATTCTGACTTATGCAACTGCTCTTGACAGTATTCAAAACTGGAAAATGATGATGGGGCGGTTGAGCTGGACCTCAGTACAACAAAAATGACAGGTAATTTAACCAAAGTCGTTTTCGCTAATGTGCACATGAGTTTTAAGTGGCTGTTGTATGGACAACAGAAATAAAACTGCCCTGACAGACTATTCCATGATTAGGTTAATTATATTATGCTGGCGTATGTTTCACTGTATATAGTATTAATGTATTACACTACTGCATTATTTCCTAGTGCGTACCGTGTGTATTTTTTTGTGCAGTACGCCACCTACTGCTTCTACGTTATTATAGTTTTAACTGCCTAGTTTGCCATATCTGGTGCAGAACTAGTCGTTTACACATTTCCATTTTCGCAGTGAAGTAGCCTATTTGTCATTGTTACTTGGCCTAATTCTCCATATTGTCTCTTGATTTGACCTGTCCTTACATGATGAAGATGTGGAGCAGTACATGAGGCTGTCAAGGATGAAGCTGACAAAGCTCGAATCAAAGGTTTGGGTAGCTGTGTGGTCACACGTGATACAAAACAAAACTGTCACCTTAACGGACTCAGGCTTCTCAAAACCTTTCAGTCTTGTGGACTGCCATCAGTTTGTGTTCTAAGTAGGCCGGGAATGTTACACCACTGGCAGTCTTTTCTATAAATATTTAGACAGCAACATTTGTTTTGGCATGTATTCTTACTGTGAGTGTCAGTGTAACCCTAACATCATGACTTTGGGGTTAAAGTGCAGATTTTTAACTTAGAGAGATAGAGAGACAACTTTATCATTAAGAAGAACATTCATTAAGATCAATCATTAAGAACTTATCATTTCAGGGTACCAAATATTTAGTATTTTAATACTGTAGTAATCAAATTAAAGATCAATTAAATATTTGTTCATCCTTTTTGCATTTCAATATTGAATATGTCTTTAAGAATTATGAGATGAAGCCGTTGGATAAGTCATTATAAGTGAACAAGGAGCTCAGTTATCATTCCAGCCTCAAATTGTCATGTTTCAGCTACAGAGTTTAAAGAAAGAAAAGAAATTTGTGCAGCTTTCTCTCCCTCCTGACTTCTTCAGTGAACTCTGCAGAGATTTGTAAATTTTACAGTGTGCATTATGCAATCGAAATCTAACTTTTTTCTTCTTCTCAGAGCCAGACATATTTTGGAGAACAGACACAAAGAGGTAGATATCTTGTTTGGCAACTTCAAATGGAGGCCTCATTTACAGTTATTTGTACTTATGTATGTTTCATCCAATGCCATTTTATGTTTGTTCCACTACAGCTCAGGACATTACAGGAGACTCTCAGGTAAATTTATTATTTACCAATCAATTCTGTCTTGAATATATTGTATATCTTTTCACTTTGGCTCACTTTATTTTCTGCAGTTAAACTACTCACATCAGGACACTGGAGCTGATGAGATGGGTGTTTACACTAATCATTCTGCTGTGGAGCCTAATGGTGAGAGTAAGCAAGCAAAAGCAAATGTGTTACATGTCAAGGAAAAAAAAAACAGTTCTTTGCTTTCTTAGATGTCACAGTTAACATCTGCAGAAACTGAAATAGTGATGTGAAATTGAGTGAGTTAAAAAACATCAACCATAATTGTTAAAATTATTTAACTTTTTTCCTTTTGCATCCCACAGAGATGTTTTCAAGTGACAGTTCGCAGCTGACTGTCAGCTCATTGGATGAGAGTCAGAGAAGCTTTTTGTTCCAGCCCGAGGATCAGGATGAGGAACTTGAAAAGTCTCTGAGTAGTCAAGGCTGCTCTTTGATGGAGCTGTACCCCAGTATGATCAGTCAAATAGGGAGGGCCTGGGATCGCCAGCATGTGTCTGAGGCTGCTGACTCGGTGCTGAGGAGGTACCGCAGATTGCGATGGCAGTCTAATAGAAGCAACTTAAACCACACCTTAAATATCACACCGAGACACACCAACAGGAAGCCAGAGGTGACAATCAATAGTAAAGCCATGCTCCAAAGATCTTCCAACAGCTCTTTGAACAGGGACTTGCCAAGAATATCAAATAAAAGGACTGCCAATGCCCTTGGATCTCCCTTGCGCATTTTAACCAACCTGCAGGACTGGCAGGTAGAGAAGCAATCTCCTGGGAGGGAGGAGCGCCCACTGAAAAGAGATCAGCATGAGCCCATTCTGGTGATGGATTTCTCTGGCACCTCTGGGATCTTGTCTGCACAGGAGAGTTTTGAGCCAAATGAGATGTCCCTGAACCAGACCTTCACTGTGTCTCAAGTATCTGCTCTTTCCTCCTCTTCGCAGCAGAGAAAACAGCCCATTTATCTCACCGGCAGTCCCAGAAAACCTTGCTGTTCCACAGCTGATGCATCCATGGATCCACCTTTGAGGTCTAACCGTCTTTGTCTCGCCTCACACACAGTTCAGAGGGCTGGCGACCCTGTGTATCTAACAGAAACCTCAATAGTCACAGAAAGCTCCATCATCTCCTGCTCCCCAGTCAGGCAAAATTCTTTAAAAACAAGGCTGACCAGGGAACGCCATTTTGGATCACCTTATGCCCTGTGCAGAAGCCCCAAGTCAGAAAATGTGGGAGGCTTTTCCAAAGAGTCCAAGAAACCCAGATCTATGTTTGCGTCTCCATCGTCCCCTTTGCAAAAGTCTACCTTACTGCCAAGGAGGTTTTATCCTCAAGACTCACATCTTCTCTCCCATGCAAAGCTCAACTCGCCTCAGTCATCCACAGCAGCAGGCCGTCACAAGCTCCAGCGACGCCTTTCCTTTGACTCGTCCTTTCTGCCGCGCAGGGTCTCTAACTCCCCCAGGGAGCTGGAGGATGAGTTTCAGAAACTATACCACAGGTTTGTCTGCCAGGTCAAATCTGTCTCTAATGGCCCTCCCTGCCGTGTGTGTGCTAGGAGCTCTGAGGTCAGCAGAGGCCACTCTTCCTCAGCTTTGGCAGCTCTAGCTCTGTCTCCCCACCGATCCACTCTACGGAAGCGCCACAGGGAGTTAGAGTGGGACAGCCATCCGCAGACCAAACGATCCAGGGATGGGTACTTTGCGTACTCCCCAGGATCCCAGCGCCATGGCAAAGAAATGCTCAAGCGCTTTCTGTCTCCCACTAAAGCAGGGGCATCTCATAATAACCTTTCCCCTAGGCGAAGTAAAGATGTCATGGCTGCTGTATTCACCACCCAGCGGCCTTCAACAGACACACGTCAGGAAGGATGGATGACACAGGCCCAGCTGGTGTCTTCATCAGTGTTGTCAGGTAGGGAACCCTACAAAACATTTTACTGTGCAGTACAAAATAAAAAGGAAAAGAATTCTCCATTTATTAGTTCCTTATTTTCTGCTATGTCTTTTTAGAGGGAAGAATACAGTCAGAGCATGTGGTTTGTTGACAGAATATTAAGTGGTTAGCACCAGTGAGGCAGCGCTGATTCTTATGATCATGATTATTTCCTAAGATCGTTATGTTCTCCACTTCACAGGAGGTTCACCTGGCAGAGCAAAATGGCAAAGTGGCTGCTCTCCCAGGTAATTATGAATAATGTATTCTTGTGTGTTTTTCTTTCCAGCCTCACAGCTATTCATTGCTCTTTATAATCATCATCCTTTGTTCTTTTTCCCAACACATCTAGAAGGAGGCTGCTGAACAGAGAGCACACCTCTGGCACAAGGTCCTGCCTACGTCATCTCTTCACCCACTGCCAGTGTACACCTGTACTTGAAAATTAAGATATTGATGCATAAAATATATTGGTTTAAAAAAAGTTTTTAGCAGTGGTGGGTATAGGTCCTTCACTGTATTGATCCCAGTTTATGGATGTAGAACTGTTACATATAATTAACATATAATTAAATGTCAAGTATAATTGTGCTCACATGGTTCAGGCTTCATTTAGTCTTGTTCTGGTAATTCTCTTGTAATGCCTGATCACCACTTTCCTAAAACAAATCATTATATTGGTCATTGTTCTTAAGTTTCCTCATGCTGATTTCTTGTAATGTCTTTTAATTGTAAAATAAATTTGTTCTAAATTAAGTTGCACCTCATGTTTGTCCACGAGCAGCATGCAGTTTCTTAGGAGACATTTAAAAAAAAATACAAAGCATTAAGAGTACCTGGTTTCTTGCGGTAGGCACACTGTTTATTTTGTTTCATGTAAATGACAAGCTGTGCAGGTACAGTAAATTTCTTTCATTATTTCATGTAATGTTTACAATTTAAGGAAAAACAAGATAAATGAAAATATCCAGCAGTCAAACCTTTTCAGACAGACAAAACAAAAGTTGAGTGCGCTGTGGTTAGTTTACAGGAAAAGATGTATAAAACTACACTGGATAAGAACATAAAGTAAGCCGAACTGCCAAAGGCCTAATTTTAAAAACAACCTTATTTTTGGTAGCAAGCTTTGTGCCTTTTTTTTTTTTTTTTACCGATACAGCAAACTGAAACAAAGGTTCTCATGAGGTTAAGGCTTGGAGTACGACAAAGAGTAGAAAAAAAAACATGAAAATACAAGGGTTTGCGTGGACCATAAAATGATCTCAGCAAGATGATTATCACTTGCAGCATTATTGCAGCACCACCCTTGACAGAAAAAGCAAATGCAGGATTTGTGCATTTATTACATTTCTTTGTGTCCCAGCAGTACTGAGACAAGCAGACGCTTGGCTTCAATCTACAGGTAACATTTCATTAAGTGAAATCAGTTTTGGAGTTCAGGAGAACATGAGAGCTTGGGTGTAATCCAGTGTTGTTACAGCTCTGGTCTTCCATAGTTGGTCATGGCTTTGCTGCAGCTGTTACCACTCGAGCTCCACTGGATATTTTCCAGTGAGGCAGGCAGTACAGTGGCCAGTTCTCTTGCTGGACTTGTTATTTGAACTGATCATCTCGTCCTTCTGGGCAATGCCCCCCTGGACTGCTGACACCAGGCCCTCCACAGTGAGGTACTGGACACTGTCAGCACCTAGAAAGTTTTAACATATATGGGTTGGACAAACCACAAGAAAGAGCCTATATTAGAAAACTGTAAAGTCAAATCATGTTACTTAGACTAAACTCTACATATAGGCGTGCACTGCTGAAATTGCTTTGGCGTATGTGGGTTTTGTCACAAGGTTTACGCTGAAAGGGCTATAAATAGTGATAGCGGACACTCACCGATGTAGCCAGCAATGTCCTGGAACTCAGGCTTGTTGGCGATGAGCTCCTCCTTGGTTGGAATGTTGATGCCCATGTAGCATGGGAACCTGATAGGCGGAGAGGCAACTCTAATATGGACCTGTCAGAGGAATTTCAAGTCAATAGTCAAAACACTGAGATATACAAAGTGAGTGTGTAGCGTCCTTGACAGTTTTTCAAGCTCTAGGACAACTGACCTCTGTTGCTCCAGCTTCCTTCAATAATTTTATTATGGGGGAGATGGTGTTGCCCCTGACAATGGAGTCATCAATCAGCACCACTCGTTTCCCGGCAAAGTTGTCTGTCAATGCCCCGAACTTTTTGGCGACTCCCAGCTGCCTCAGGCGAGTGTTGGGTTGAATAAATGTTCTGCCAACGTAGCGGTTCTTACACAGAACTTCTATGTACGGCAGCCCCGACTGCAAAGTTACACGACAAGAGGACAGGTCAGGAGGACTATCAGCAGTGTGGTGTGTTACAGTAGGTGTTTTTCTTTACAGAGTACAGTGTGAGCAGCTTGCAGACTGACCTGCTGAGCATATCCCAGTGCAGCAGGGGTAGCAGACTCAGGGACAGTGCTGACCACATCTGCATCAGCCGGGGCCTCAATGGCTAACTGCCGACCACAGCGCTGCCTGACAGTATAGACCATCTGTCCTGTACCATGATGGAATAAAATATGCAGGCCATTTAAAAAAAAAAAAAATAGTATATTTCAATATATCTGCAACAAGATAGGGACAGCCTTATGAGGGAACGGGGTCCACGGAATGACTGATACTGCTAATAAATAATGATACCTTCAAATATGGAGTCTGGTCTGGCAAAGTAAACATATTCAAAAATGCAGAAGGCAGGCAGGTCTCCTTCAGGACGAGGGACAACACTCAGGGTCTTGATTCCGTGTTTGGAGATCTGGACTATCTCTCCCGGCAGGACCTCCCTGTAATACCTGAGCACCAAGAAGGCCATGAAAACAGGCAAAGCTCACAGCACCACAAGCTGCCATGTTACCGAGGACTGTGGTTATGCAGATGACGAAAACTTACTTGGCACCGATAGACTGAAAGCTGCAGGATTCAGATGACACAACCCACCCCTCAGTGTCCCCCTCTCCAGCACCTGATGGGGAAACAGATTGTGTGGTTGATCCAAATGCTTGCACCTCTGACCTCTGGTGAAATCTTGTTTACCAAAGGTGGCCAGTGACATAAAAACGCTGAGGCTGCAGTACTGATAGTGTGATAGGACTTGGGGTGTTTTAAGGACAAATGGTGTATATAGCAGAAGAGGTTGGTAGTAATCATGTGTAACCTTGACATTTAGTTTGTCTAAAGTTGGGCGTGTAAAATGCAACACTCGTATGCAAGTCTGAGTACCCGAAGTGTGGAGTTTAGAAATGGGAACAAGGCGCCCAATGCAGAGGGGTCGATTGCCGTAAGGGTCGCGGACAGCATAGATAACATCTTTGAACATCACCAACAGTGAGTACGACGTCGGGGTCTCCGTCATCAGATTTTTGATTCTGCAATACAAATCCCATTAAAAAAGGCATTACTTTACTGGGTTGCAGATAACAGTTAATATTAACTAAGTTTATGTGTCATAACACTAACCTGGCAACCCAGTCTGGTGCATCCACCTCCTCCATAGGTGGAGTCAGTGCCAGCAGCTGGGTGATCAGCTCACTGTCTGAGCTGGTGGACAGGCCCACACCATGGCGCATTACCTGCAGTACACACAAATTATGTATACACTACCCATGGAGGAATAACTTCATGCACATTAGAATATCTAATATATATAATAACTTCCATGCATAAGCTTTGTACTGCATGCAGAGATGAAAGTTATTGTACTTAGGCATATCAGAAACAAGTGATTAGACCTTATGCATCAAGATCGCAGCAGCCTGGTTTGATAATGAATGCCAGTATCTGTTTTTCAAGGTCAAATGAAGACCAAGAGATACAGTGGAACAAAACTGTAAGATTGCACACTGTAATGGGTGGGTGGACAAATGGGCATATCTCCAGGAAAATGCCATTGTTATGCACCCAGTTCAATGTGGACATGTGGAGGCAGGGCAGTGCTAACCTTTTTGCGCAGAGCAGAAGCGTTTACCAACTCTCCATTGTGTGCCACAGCTATTTTGCCATGGAGAGTATCCACGACAAAGGGCTGGCAGTTCTGCAGCTCTGAGATTCCTGTGGTTGAATAACGCGTGTGACCAATGCCCAGGTTACCATAACGCAGCTTCAGCAGGGCCTCGGGGGGGAAAGCAGCACTCACCAGTCCCATCCCCTAAAGGCAGGAGGAAGAATCAGGGAGAATTGATTTTTCAGTTACACTGTGCTCAGATGAAAAGCTAAACTACAGTCATCATGTTGGATAGCAGAACACCAGAACAAAATCAGAATTTGATGGAGACTGAAGTGGCCTTG
>OMKZ01028060.1:0-16217 GCA_900302535.1 Neoniphon sammara
TGAATATGAATACATAAAAAGGAAATTCCCATTCCCATCCCAATTTGAGTTGTCCCTGAATGGTGAATGATCATTGTGTAACTATTGCAAACAGGTAAATTGTAAAATTTGATTGGAAATTACATCATACTGTATGTTTGAACAATGAGTCTCAACTTTTCACTTGCACTCACTTCAATGACAAAATTAACCAGATTCTATGGACAGGAAAACCTGATGATGATGAAGTTTGGACCTTAGTGGAGTTTTACAACTTAAAGCTGTAATTAATGAACCTACTGCGACTCCTCCCTTCATAAGATAGCTGCTTACAGTATTAATATCCTATTATCCTACTATCCTATTAATATATATATTAATATTAAGCTGCTACCATCATGCACTGCTTATAATATAAGACCACTAAAATACAGTACAGCCTGTTTCCATGACAAATGCCCATACCATATGGGCTGGCTCTGGTCCCTGTGCTCAGAGTTTGATAACGCTAACAAGCAGAGGCAGCAGAATGAGTCCGGCATTCTGCGCTGAGGCAGCAGACGGAGACATAACCACAGCACCGCACATTGCCCTCTACATCCCACCACATAATGATCTCCGGCCTCTGTCTGCGCTTTATGACTCATCTTATATGGGGTTACAGTACATTCTGTAGCAGCCATGTGCTCTCCAAGCTTTTTACAAGAAGGCATGTTTTACTGTTGGCTGGAGGGGGTTGCCTGTGTGTGTATGCATGTGTCTGCCTCTGCATCTACCAGTCCGTCTTCCAGTCTACCTGCCTGCCCGTTACAGTTAAGTAATACGGAAAACCCATGCACGCACACGCGCACACATACAGATAAAACAGACAGAAATAACTCCACTCACTTGAACAATATTTTCCAGTGTTAATATTAATAAGGGGTTTATTTTTCAGAGGCTATTTGGAGTTGACAAGTGTTGATGTGAGAGCTACTTGTTCACTCATAGAGCTGGCATAGCTCAGAAACAGCTGTTCAATATTATCTAAAAGTTCAATCAACTCTATTCCCTGTGGACTTACCTAAATACAGGTGTAGTACTGATTTTACACTTTTACTCTGAGTTAAATCAACCCTGACAATTTTGCTGTGCAGGAATGAACTTCTAGGGGCACCAAAAGTCTCTGATTTAGACACCTTCCCCTACAACACATAATGCATCTATTCAGCAAAATGTCTTGTTCTGTTTAAAGATGCCCCCAGGGCCTGTGGTGGTGATCACAGCATTGCATCATGACAGCTTTGGCAGTTGCGTACAGTTTAGTCTTAGGATCAGAGTTGAAATGCACCCAGTGTCACTGCATCTGGAACTGTTTGGTCACCCCACCTTGATGCTCCAAAGATGCCGACAAATAAACAACGCTCCATGCATCCTCTCAGCAGACTATCTCATTGTTATGCACCATTACAAACTGAGCCATGTTCCTGATTTTAATCACGCAAACCACAAACATGTCTGTCACCACCTCTTCCCCCACAGGCCCAGCTGGATCACAATGGTAAGTACAAGCAAACCACATGTGGCCAGTGTCTGGTGGTTACGACAAGATATGGTGAAAATGCACTGGGGGAGTCTTCCCTGAACGTGTTGGTGCTGTTGATTAGCAGGCTCAGTGCCTTCAAGGCCAATAAACCAGACCTTAACCTTTTGGTACTGACTCAGCAATGGAACTAGAGTGCTTCCTGGCCCGAACTGGCCCCTGTGGAGGCTGTTTGTAAGTGTTGTTATAAAGAACCCTGACATCTCTAAAAACAACAGCACCTTCTGTAATTGTCTCTCTTCTGTGTTTTTTCCTTCTTCTTTCACAATTTATGCCTTTATCTGTGTTATTTGTGTTCCTATTATTTGGGATTAACCTACCAAGTCAAATTCTTGGTACATGTACACAGAAATGGATAAATAAGGGATTCTTGTTCTGCTAATATGTAAAGGAGGGAGTCTACTTAAAGGAGGGAGTCAACTTAAGAAAATGACAGATAAATATAATTTTTAAGGCAATTTTAATAGTCATTATGCATGGCTATGACTGTATTTTTTCATTATACTTTTTTCTTCATTCTGTCCGACTTTAACATACATGCATTTTGTCAGATTTTACCATCCTGATCCCTGCTGAAGGCAATACTGTCCGTCTCCCTTACATCAATTTGCCCCTGTCCCATCAGTGCCATCAGTATACTCACCCGAGGACCTCTTTTTCCTGGAGGACCAGGTAAACCAGGGGGACCAGGAGGACCCTAGATCGGAGAGACAGAGGGAGAGAAAGAAGGGAAAGTAAAAGAAACAGAGAGAAAGAGAGAGAGGGGGAAAAGAGAGAGAGAGATATCATGTTAATGGAAAGCAATACGACGCAGTTCATTGTCCAGGCCTTCACAATGATGAGTATGTGCTATATTTATGTAAGAGCTATTAAGTTCAAAGAAAGGAGCCAAGTGTTTTCAACTAACAGCGCTATTAGGAAAGCTCTGAGCAGGAGGGTCAAGTTACATTCTCAGGATGAGTCTGACGCCACAGGCCTTTGGTCAGCGCTGGGATTAACAGAAACCTTCGTCATGGAAAAACATAGCATGAAACATATGGAACAACTGGACGTCATGTTCAGCTGGATGCAAGATGTAAGACAAAATAAGGGATTTACACATGTTTATGGCACCTCTGCATTGCATAGCAGATCCTAACAACAGGTCTCATTTACAGTTACTCCGTTACTGCTGTACAATACTGAACGATGAGTCGAATCTTCCAGATCAGGCATTAACTGTATATATTAAGGCTCACTTTCAAATTTGTAGCATCACATCCAAATCTGTTAATACATCTGGGGGATACTTCCCGCTATTAAAACTTCATTATATGTGATTTTGTTTCTATCTATGTTAACAACATAAACACAAATACCCAAACCAACTATACGCACATACAGATACACCGAGTTCAATGAACAACAGGGAAAATGTGGAAAAAAATGTGGAAAACTTTTTCAAAATAACATAAGTCAGATCTTTACTGGATATGAGCAGTTGGTAACACCTGATGGCATGTTTTAGCTTGTGGAATGAAATAGAGATTGGAGGAATAACCTGAGTGAGAAGAAAATACAATTTTTATCTCAAATATCCTCGGGATTGAAATTGGGCTATCAGGTCCATGCTTAACAGTGGCAATAAGTTGTCATAACCACAGGTCGCATGAACTGCATTTTGAAGAGTGTGGGATGATGTCTGTAACTACTGTGGCATGTCAACACTGCTTTTGTGGGTGAAAGAGGCTTGAGGCTGGCATCCTGTCACATAACACAATGCTGATGATAAATAAGAAGTCACTGCTAGCATATTTTCTATCCGATGGCTCCTTAGAGATGCACCGACTTGTCAGTTCTGACCGGCAGTGCAAGCAGAGACTTTGTTTACTGATTGGCCAGTGCTTGCTCTCCCCCAAAACGCGTTATGATTGAAAAATGGAAGCATTTCAAAGTCATTAGCGGTTATCACGTATATCCTCACAGGGCATTACAACACTCGCTTCCAAAGTAAGCAAACATAGAGATCACTGAGGCTTCTCAGAGGAAGGTCAGCTGAGTGCCTTGGGATACAGCATGTCAACCAGTGATGATGGGAATGTCAGACTTCTGCTGTGCTTGAAAATAAAGTGAAAAGAATATTCCGAAAATGAATATTCCACAAATTGATCCACAAATGTGTTACAGTAAGCAAGTTCAAATTAACAGCCAAATAGTGCCTCATGGGAAAACATTTTTTAGTCAGCTGAAGAGGAATTCCCCTTCTGGCCAATACTCCACTACACCCCAAACCCTTTAATCCCTTCTCCCCCAGAGAAACCTGTCTAGAGTATGTGTATGACATAAGACACAATTAAATCGAGAGAAAACTAAGAGAAATCAAGAGGAACAGAATTGCAAATGAAATCAGTTATGTCCTAGTCTAAGGATGCACTACTCTGATACAGTACATTTAATGTTTCTCCTGGATATACCCTAAATATCATTATATAAATATCTTCATAATTTTCTTTCTTATTTGTCACATGCTCAAAATAAATCAAAATCAGATAAATATCCCCATTCTAGTAGAACCCAAGTTTGCTAAGGAATGACCCTTTCATTGCAGATGCATGTTCATATACAAGATTTAAGTTTTGTTACTGTAGCAAGATTATTATGGGGTAGTGTGAAGCATCCCTCTGAATGTCAGGCAATTCGACGGACAAAGAGAGGAAGAGAAGGAGAAAGAAACAGCTGGTTGTTCCTCCACACTCCCACACACAGACACATGGAAACTGTGAGCACACAACCGCCTTCGCCACAACAACAGGGCCTGAAGAGACCAAGATACTAATGAAATGAAGTGATAACATTCATATGCTTGATCTGCAACTGCCAAGACAGGGGTCAGATTCTTCCCAACGGAGTCAATTCAAGAAGTTGATGTTCTGGAAAATAGAATGAATTGTCTTTCTAACTTTGTATTTGATAGACTTAAATTGAATCATGCACAGAAATGGTCCCTGCAGTGTCATCAACGTTGTCAGTGAGTGAGTTGTCTGCTATAGCCCTGATAACAGACATTTCCAATGTCAAGGGAAATGCATTTCGAAGGTAATGAATGATTTAAGTCTCAACTTCCTCCCTCACATCCTTTGAAGCTCAGTGCAGGTTAACTCTGAAGCATCCTTGTAATCAGATAGTCAAACTTGATCCTCACAGGTCCCGCTTATAATCTCAGAGTAATGAGTGGATTATGCCTCACACCCAGTTATGGGATATTTAAGTTGATCCGACACTGGTGAAATTGCTTCGTAGTAACACTGGATTCAACAGTGTAGGCAGGCATATTCAAATCAGCATACTCAACTAAATTAAACTATAGCCTACTGTCCTATTGTTCAAATGATTCAGCAAATGCTCTCAGTGCTATTCATCATGGAAGTCTATAATCCTGGTTCTAACTTGCCTTAGTCCAGACATTGCAGTGAGTTACATAATGTCTCTCATATGACTTGATGCTAGACTATTCCTTGTGATTTCCTAAAGGCCTAGCTGTATTTCCCTATAGAAAATGAAAATTTTCTGGGGGGGCTTAGCAAAAGTGTGTCAAATAGTAAAATGTGAGATTTACACAGAGCTTGATTTGTATGAAAGCGTGATAAGTTCACACTGTAACGAAGGACTTTATGTATAATCACCAAGCATACATAAAAATCACAAGCGATAATCATGCAACAACTTTCCAATATGAGCTGCACAATGACAATGTAAAATGTTGCTAATACACACACTATTTACTGCCAAATACAAAACTCAAATTAATAAATGTCTTAAATGATCATGCGACACTTTCTGAGATTAGTCTGCCTCTCGACGCCTCTCTGTGCATGTCTGGTTATGTGCCTACAAAAGTATTTCCCCTAAGGAGGTAAACCAAGTTGTTTTCGAGTTCAAATTGCAGAGGTAATGACACAAACAGAGCGAGCAACTGACCTTCAGCCAAACCAGCATTCAAAACATGCCTGGATCAAAACTGACAGAGTAGCCAACCCATACAAACACTTGAAAACAACAGCACTAACGAACAAACACTCTGCCTCATTTAATAATAATTTTGCTAAATGCGGATGCACTATAAAAAGGTCCATGACTCAGGCTGTTTGGTGCTAAGAATAGTGCAGTATACTTCACTCAGGTTCTGAGAAGTGAGCATGAGTTGCAACATCTGACTGCTGACTAAGGTGTGTCTGGACTGTTAGAGGAAACACACACAAACTCCACACAGAAAAGGACTAGGGCTGAGATTTGAACCTACAGCCTTCTTGCTGGGAGGTGACAGTGCTAACCACTGAGCCACCCTGCTGTACTTTATAGCTAAGGTACTACTACGGAAACATGTCTGTCAGTTCATACATCTAACATCATTCTGAAGCCGATAGAGAGACCTGACACAACTCACTTTAATGGTAACATAAGCAATGGCTGAAGATCTAAGCTGTAAAACAGCGTTCACTTGGCTCAGGGTCAGGGAAGAGGCAAAGCAGTCCTGACAGCTAGCTTGCATCATAAGGTTGGATGCACAGCTCTTTTTTTCTTGCCAGGCTATAGCTCCTAACCCAAAGATGAGTTATCCCCGCTCACACAAGAGCAAAGGTGGCTGGCAGTATTTCAGCAGGGGAATGACATGTGTTATTCTAACCACCTGCTGATACATGAAAAAAGAAAAGTGCTTAGACACGCCATAACCTTTAAATCAATACACCATCCTGCCAAAACATTTTTTCATATATCCTGGGAGTATGTGAGGAAGCCAAATGTTAGAAAGCAATTGTAACAGCATAATGACTGTAAATTAGCTGTGATTGCTTTGCATTGTAATTTTCCTCTAGATCATGCACAGAATTGCACTGGCTTGTAACTCAACTCTTTGAAAGCTGTTCCAGAAACACTCATAGCTGTGATTCTCATTCATAAATTCAAGCACCTACCGGAGGACCTGGCTCTCCTTTGGGGCCTCGGAAACCACCCTCATAGTCGTAGAGGTACTCTGGCTCCTCATATCCATAATCATAGCCACCCATGTCCATATCGTCATAGCTGCCATCTAGGCCATGCTCCTCAGAGGCGTCTACCTGATTCTCCCGGTACAGAGTGGTGCCATTGGCTCTCAGCTGTGTCTCCAGAAGCTGGACAGTCTGCTGGGGCCTGGTGTTTGACTCCTCTGAGCTGGTGGAGTTGTTCCTGAGGCCTTCCTTCACACGGCTCTGCCTGACTGGGGAAATCAGGCCTGGGGTGGCATCTGGTTCCTGCGCCCTCCCAGAGCTGCTCTCCTCCTCTGTGCTGTTCTCAGACTGGTTGGCGGCCTCCTGGAATCTTGCGCGTGCGGCTGGCGTGTTTGTGGTAGTGGTGATTGTTGTCCTATGGGTGAGGCTCAGAGTTGCCATCCCACTCAGGGTGGCTGAGGTGGGACTGTCAGGGTGGAGAGAGGGTGCGGTGGAGTGTGCCAGGGTCTCCAACATGGAGATGTGACTCCGGCCCCCCGGATGAGGTTGAACTGATGGGCTCAGGGTTGAATACTGTGTGATGGCGGTTGCTCTGATTTTTGTCGGGGTCTGACTGGTAAGGGGTACTCCAGACGGGGTCTCTGTCAAGGGGGAGGAAGTGGGGTCTGTTGCCTCCATATCCAAACCAAGGTATGGCAAAGGCGATCGGAAAGTGTCGGCCAGCCGGCACTGTTTTTTAAGGTAGTTACAGTAGCGGGCGGCAGCCTGGGCCGAGGGGTAGATGTCCAGTTGGCAGACCTGGCCATGGAATGCTGCCGCTTTGGAGTTCATCCTCCCTAAGGTGAAGAGGCCCCCAGAGTCCCCCAGTGTGTGAGGTCTGCCAAGTGTCTGCTCCCGCTGGTGCACCGCCCCACAGTCTGCATAGAAGGACACCGAGCGCGGACGGACACCCACAGCAAACGAGTGCCTGCGCCCATCCTGACAGTCATAGGTGAAGTAGATGGAGGCCTTCTCGGCAGTGTAAACCACCACTCTGCGTGGCAGCAGCTGAATACCAAAACGCAGCCTGTCCCTGCTGTCCTTGATGCTGAAAAGAAAAGCATTGTTTGCTCGCCAGGAGCTTAGGCTCACCACAACAGAAAACGCTTCGCCGACCTCCGGTGGGAACAGGCTGCCTGCTGGGGCCTCAAAGAGGGAGTCTGAGTCGAGTAAAATCCCAGCTTCAGGAAGAGGGAGGTTCGGAAGAGAGGAAGTGGTGGCAGAGGTGGAGGAGGGTGAGCTGGTCCTCTCGTAGGGATTGTCTCTGCTGCTCTGGGGCGAGAGCCCCAGCCGATAGAGAATATCCACTCCTGAAGGAGAGAAGAGACATTGGTAAGCTCAACATAGCAAGAATGGATCACAAATGTCCTTGATGGCAGAGTTGGACTAAATAACTGTGAAGCTCCTCGTCCACAACACATCCAATCCCAGGCATCTCAACTTTTTCACCTGTCAGTACAAGTGAATGGCTGACATCGCAAGACGTTTTGCTCGCAAGCCAAAAAAGCAAATTACAAGGCAGTGTTACCGATACAGTATTTTGCATTGTGATGTATGACATAGACATTGCTGCTCCGCTCTGCTTAGGCAACTTTTGTGAAAATGTGTCTTCATGGGGCGCTCCGGTAGCTCACTGTGTAGAGCGTGTATCACTTATTGTAACTGTGGCGGTGCAGGTTCAATTCCGACTCACACCCTTTGCTGCATGTCATCCCCTCTCTCCCCCCCCATCTTTTCTGTCTATCCCCACAGTCACTGTCAAATAAAGCAGAACTGTCAAAAAATAATCTTAAAAAAAAAAAGAAAAGAAAATGTGTAAATGTGTCTTCATCATTTATGTCAATTACAGGCCACCATCACTTAAGGCGTTGGAGGGTAATGGGTTCCTACTGGTCCATTTAAATCCACTGAATCTCAGAATCTTGGCTGCAAATATTCATCCAACTCCCACAACCCTCTTTCCCTATTCAGAAAGAAACACACGTCATTGCTACAAATGCACAGTGGGAATGTACTGAATCTGTACTCCTTTCAAGCTCAACGAGTGAAGAAAAAAATCACAGCTCAGCCATTGTACCCTCGCAGCAGTCTCTCCACGATGCTGGTGACCCCTCCTTGTTTTTTCTCCTAGAGCAAGTGCCAGAGAGGCAGCTGGGGACCAGATGAGTGGAGGGGACTAGGGAGGGATGGGGCAGCACCAGGATACAGGAACCCAGTCCACACAGCCTTTCTGAATCAATCTGCCACCAGTGATTCATGAGAGCAGACTTCCCCCTAACGACCAGGTCATTCTTTTCCCAGGTAATTCTACAAAAAATGTATGTAGGTCTACTGACACCTGGGGCACAGCAGGGCAAAAGCACTTAAACGATACTTGGAGACTGAAGATTTTCTGTCTGTGCAGTTTTGGCTTTGAATAAAGGGGAAAAGACAGATCAATAAGCTCGAGGGAAATGTGTCACATGTGTCACGTATGTCTTCACTGTGCAGCAATAGAACAGATATTTCAGAAAAAAAATCTAAAAATGACATAATATGACAAATGGGAAACAAGGACATCTGACACAGATTGTAAATGTCAATTGAATCATAACAGGGTCAGTCATTTTGTGGGAGAGGCAGAGAGAGAGAGAAAGATGAGGGTGAGTGTGTGCATGTGTGAGTTTGCTGGCAGACAGAGGCAGTAGCACCGTGGAATCCAGGAAACAGAAGAGCTCTTAAAGCCTCTGTGGGTGTGTATGTGTGTGTGTGTGTGAGTGTGTATGTATCTGCGTGCAGCTATGAGTTTTGGTGGGGAGATCCCAGGGGGAGGAGCAGCAGTGAAAGCATTTTCATTGCGAATCCAGAGACGCTAACTTCCTTTGAAACAATTATCCCCCGTACTTGGGGAGCTCACGACCCAAGACTGCTTTATTGATTTGCTGTTAGAGGAGGGAGCTGAACAAGGTAACTGAACCAGTGATCTGCATCTCCAGAACAAAGTTTTCAACTGAACCATTGTCTTGTATTATTTTATCCATTAAGAAAATATTTTGAAAGCTGCTTCTTTTTTTTTACCTGGGGCATTGTCCATTGAAATTGTTAATAACAGTCAAGGATGTTGAAAGTAAAAGAAAGAAAAAAAGTTCTATATGTATGACCTTTTGACCTTTCACCTTGGTTGGGGGGTCAAATCAAAATGCCAATAACTTAAAATGTCATGGTTGACAAAGTTGACAGCAGAAATGAGGGAACAAGCTACAAGTTGGAAACTTTGTATTTATGTTGGTATTAAATACGTTCATCAGAAAGTAAGACAGAGCATGGAGCACATTATCAGCAGCCTAAAAATCACATCTTCAGTCAACTTTGCAGACATTGAGAAAAACTGTTAACTTCCCAGTTAGTCCTGCTGATACTGGTTTCAATAGGCTGGCAAGGTCCTGAAGCCATCAAACAAGTCACTTATTGATTAAAAAGGAAAAAAAACAAAACAAAAAAAGGGAAATCAGCGGGTTTTGCGGAACAGTCTGCATATACTGATCACTTATTTTATCCTTTCACATCCTGAACAAATTAACATTACGAACTCTTTTTGCATTAGGCCCTTTTGCAGTAGGTAAATGGTATTGTAAACAAAAGCTTGCGGGCCTATTGATATATAATCATATGTAGTATAGTGAAACAACAATACAAAATAATAAGATAAAATGAGAATGTAATGATCCCTGCAGGGAAATTTGGCCTTTCAATTTTTTTATTTCAATTTCAACTATCATGTTCCTAACACCCACAAATCTGACACCTGAAGGTTGTTCCCACTAGGAAGAGTTACAAAATATAACATTTCTTTCACTTTTCACTCAGGAGATGAGAAAAACACTGATGTGGGCCACCTAGGACTTAAATACAGTAAGAGAGCAGTTCGCCGGTGTTGTTTTTGGTTTAGACGGTCTGGTTTAGCCAGTCAGAAGGCTGCTTCTTCCACCACAGCACTTTGGAAAGAGGTAAGGCAAAGAAGAGCCAGAGAAAGAGAGAGAGATGAATTGTAATAAGACTCTTGTCGGACTAGATGGTTTTGTGGGATTGTACTCCTGCTGTCCAGGTAGGGAGTCTATCTATCTGCAGCGGATCTGAGCACGCACTGAGTTGTCCTTGACATTCTTTGCCTGAGGTAACGTCAGCCTGGATTCCAATTAACCTGTCTCATATGTGAAGACAAGCCGCTCCAGCTCTCAGTCTGCATTCCTCCTCCTGTAGTTATGATGGATTGACTCTGCATGGAGTGGGCTCCTCAGTGATTGATATGTGGAGAGAGGAAAACTGTGGAGTGCAGGGAGGGAACCCTGTCACAGTTTACTTCAAGGCGAACCTGTGCAAGGCACAGTAAACAACGCACATAATCCTGTATCATAGACATAAAATGGGAAGATACATTATGTGATCAACTGGCTTTGCATATATTTCTGGCAGTGGGCCAGCAATATGCCAGTCAAAAAACAATAGCCCCTCTCAGCTGGATCACCTGTTGAGACTGAGGGGGGAGTTTTCTTTAGTTTCTTCTGACAGTGTTCTTCCTTGTTGACTGAAGGCAAGTTCTTGCAAGGAAGTCATATCCTGAGGAATATGTGGGACTATACCTCAACTGTCCAACAGCTATAGAAACTGAAATGTACTGAGTCCACTGAGCTCTGGTGGAAGCATCAACTTTGCTATCTCTGACCAAGTCTTAACTTCTGCCCTTCTCCTCTTATCCTTGTTGCTTTGTTAAAAAAACAGATGGATACCACCATATCCCCTGCATCTGACCAGCACAGTTGCCAAAACATGCTAAGCATTTATCTGAGATTTCCTCTTCCTCTCTGTCTGACTGATTAGTGCACTTTCCCAGTGTGCTGTTCTTAGCATGTACTTCCCAGCATGTTTGTATGTGTCATACTCAGATGGACCAGAGATGAGAGCGGTGAAGGGAGAAAGACATGTGAGCACAGAGGTAAAGGATGGAGGAGGGGAGGGAAGGAGACTATTTGGGTTGCCTCTACCTGCATTCTGAGACCTGGAGAGCAAGAATGGACATGTTGAGGAAGAAGGTTTAAAAAGAAAAAAAGCAAGGAAAGAGGAGCTCCTGTTTGCAGCTGCTGTCCCACTCTAACAGGCGCACTGCCTGGGTCCTGCCTAAAAAGTCATGACAACTACTACTGCTAAATACGGCTCCCTCCTTGAAAGCAGTGTCCTCTGCCAGGCTTATATGCATAAAAATGTGAATCGGTGCAGTACTGCATTGCATCAAGCTGTGTGTGTATTGTGTTTCATTTCAGCAGTCAGACTTATTACACTTTCACCTTGCATGCATTGATTAGATGGCTTATTATGAGTCTTACACAGAGAAAAATGGCTTGCAGAACTCAGTTCAAATAGTATGCATACATACAGTACTTTTGCATCATTGTATACTTGTGTGTACATGCTTTGAATCACCTTTGGGTATTGCTCTGCAAAGTAAAAAAATACACTTTGTTGGTAAAGCATTGTGAAATTACCTCCATTTGTTACTATGAGAATCAATGAATTAGCATTAATTTTCCATAATTCATGCCATCTTAATGGTCAAGATTTTATCAAAGTGAGGTCTATCTGTCAGCTGAGGCCTGAAGCAACAGAAATGAGATAATGGCTGTTGTGCTCCATGTAGCTAAAAGGTAAAGGTCATAGATAGCTTGGTTTCACAGGAGACAGGAACAAAATGGATAGAGGGGAGGGCTTTAAGAAAAAGAAGCCAGGGTCTTCCCCACAGTGATAATAGACCATCTTGTGAATTTTCAACAATGCAAAGTAAAATGTCCAACAGGTCACCTCATAGATTTATCATTTGATATGAATGACGCTCCAGCAGCCCCACTTCACAAAATCTTTAAAGCTCTGTAAAGTTTGATCATTCGTGTCCTGCACCAATGATCAACAAGATATCTAATTATGTGTGTGTGTACGGGGGGAGGGTGGGGAGGTCTCATACAGTGTATGTTATGAAATAGTGTTTTGCTGTTTACCTTGTGTTAGGTAGTCTTCTTCTGCAGACAGTACTGCTGAGCATACTGACAGGAGCAGGAGGAAGTTCCACCTGCAGGGACATAGACACACACACACACACACACAGGTTTGGCAAGTGATGATACTACTATATCACAACAACATTTGATATCTAGTGACTGATATCCAGTCACTAATCATCTTGGGACAAACAAGAAAACCAAGAACCAACCAATAAAACAACAATTAATAACATGTTCAGGACAGGACTCTTCTCTTTAAGAGGTTCTATTCTCACGTTTGCATATTCCTATTCAAGGTCTCAAGGGGCTGGAGCCTATCCCAGCATGCACTGGGTGGAAGGCAGGGTGAAAGGCTATCCTGGACAAGTCACTAGTTCATCACAGATATAGGAATCAAACCCTGGTCTTTCTTGCTGTGATGTGACAGTGTCTACTACTGAACGATTCCACTCTATCCGTATACAACTCACATCAGTTTGATAATACTGTTTATTCCAGTTAAAGAGGACATACTCACAAACCTACATATTCATCTGACCATACCATGATGTGTTGTTTTGCTGTCCTAGATGGTAGCTGGTAAGCTGTGGTATGTCAACTTCATAAATATCATATGGCAAGTCATTAAAGAATATTCAGATGACAATAAAATATTTAATCAGCTAGAAAAATAAACTGTTGTTGTCTCAGCCACAGTTGAATTCCGGCAGATAAAACTGCGGTAAATCTGGGAAAACAGTGACTATGCTTTGGCTATGCAAGCCCAGTCATAAGCTATGATGAGTCCTGCGCTATGCTTGACAGACATGAGGGCAGATAGCCTTGAACTGAATCAGCAGTTTAAAGTAGAAAGCACAGATTACTTCACACTACAGAGCTTTGGGGTGATATGAGAGCAATTTTTGAACGAGCTAAAGGTCGGAAGTGACTGTAGCAGAGATTAGGCACTGTCAACCCAAGACAATAATTGTGGATAACGTTAACTGGCTACTGGGGGCAAAAATATTAAATTATTCGGCGGTTCAATATTGCTTCTCAAACGTTGCTCGTTATTTGCGTTTGGACGTTTGAAGTCTGTTATCGCCATGAAGGGCCTGTTAACATTAAACCGATAGTAACGTTACTAATGGGTACTCAAATAAATAAATAAAATTAAACAATTTGACACAAAATATTGACGTAATTTTTAATGATTTTATTAGCCGTCAAGGTTGCGCTACAATTATTCGTGTCCATAACAAGTTAAACATGGATGCCAAACGTTAAGTTTGTAGGTAACGTTAGCTAACTTAACTAGCTAAAATTTCTTTTAGCCTAACCATTACTACTAGCTACACTACCTTCGTCCTTTTTGTCCTTGTTGTTTCCTTCTGGTTCTCTTTTCTTTTCTGGTGATAGTTCAGCCTCCAACCATGAATCAAACGTTTCACGCTCCTCCCGTCAATTAAAAGTGATAATCATGTTGTACCTAAGTTACTTTCTGGCTGCAGCAGGTGTCATTAGCTAAAGTGATTAAAGGTTAGTGGACCGAACTGGTCCTACAGAATGACCCAACCTGCTTGAAGTGGCCAACCATATAGCAACAGTCAGTTACTCACATTCAGATGTCTGACCCCAGAATGCCTCGAATGTCCAATCAGAGTTAAGTATTCCACTCAGCCAAATAATAAAAATACTTACAGTAGGTATTGTCCCCAAGTATATAAGAATGTGTGATTGGAACTTGTTGATAGATTAACCAAAACTAAGCATCTATTTTGCATTAATGTTGCAATATTTATCGTGTTGGCATTCACATATTTTACTGTTTCCAGATAGATTGAGAAATTGTGACAGGCATACACTGACTGGTCACATCATGTTGCTCAGTGCTGTAGACTGGCCAGCAAGAAGTGGGATGGTCCCATAGATTTATTGGATGGTCATGTATAGCCTATGTACACAGTATATCCTCAAGTCTTCAAACTTATTAGCTAACCCTATAAACATACTGGTAGAATAGACCAAATAAAGTCTCAATGGATTAGGCCTATTTTATGGTCATATGGCCTTATTTGCATTATTGAACAACTTGTAAGAGCAGCCCATCAGCAGCCAGGACAACTTGAAGGGCTACATGGATTGGATGTACAAACCATATAAACCACACTTCTCTTGTATTAAATGGTATTCAATGCACTATATTATGTGTCATACATCAGCACTCATTAAATGCACTGCAAGTACATTTCATATGTTGTAGACCACTA
The DNA here is from genome assembly GCA_900302535.1 of Neoniphon sammara. NCBI lineage: Eukaryota > Metazoa > Chordata > Actinopteri > Holocentriformes > Holocentridae > Neoniphon > Neoniphon sammara. Next base: position 14,846 of record OMKZ01028060.1, read on the forward strand.
TGTCACAATTGGGCCATATTTCTGACCTTAACCTTTATGTTTTCAGTTGATGTGAGGGGAAATTCACTCAAACATGTGGACAAAGTCCCCAGATCCTCATTCCTCAATTTTCTGAATACTGAGTGCAAATCACAGACTTGGGATAAGAGAAAAGTGGGAGCCCTTTAGAGAGGGCAGTCTGACTGCTATGTTTATCAAGGAATATAAAATGTGACATTTTTATGTCTTTAGAGCATTTTTGTGTCATGCTTCATTGTCCCCAAAGATTAATGTCATGAAAACAAAGATGGTTGCTATGTTTAATAAATACTGCTAATGCAAACATTCCCCATAAAAATCTCTAACTGCAAAGAGGAAATTGCCTAATCTAAAAAAGGAAGATATGCTTTCTATTCTACTAAGGTACAATAGACAATCTTGCACGTCTTTATGTCCAGTGTGAGTCTTCAGCGTTTTAACAAAAAGAAGGGGCACTACTCTCTGCTTCAGTATTTTTGTCTTTGATGAGACAGTTGCATGACCCAGATGTTGTGCTTTTAAATCTTAACACCGTTTGATGGATTGGCTGAATTTTTACAGGGCACTTTGGATCCTGCTCTGTAGCCACAAAACCTCTCAAAGGGCACAGCTGCTGGTCAAACGTAGTGTTGTAGTGTTTTAGAATCAACAGGATCAAGAAGTGAATTGGTCATGTTCACTAGGGTGGGCCATCGGGAGGTTCGGGAGGACTCCCGAACAGCCGGTCCAGTCCAGGCCGAACCGGCCGGTGGTCAGAACATTTTATCGTATGGCACGCGGCCGCAGCCCTCGCAGTCGCGGGCAGCACAAAGTGGAACGCTGCCCATCAGACTGGGTCAGTCTAATACTTTCAATATTAAGAGCGCATACGAGCGGCCCCTCCCAATTTGGACTGATCCTTGTTTTTATTGAAATGTGATTGGCTCAGTCATTACCCTGTGAAGTTTGGAAGTTTTCCTGCTAAATTCGTGTAGCCTACATTATAAGAAGTGTGTGTGTGTGTGTGTGTGTGTGTGTGTGTGTGTGTGTGTGTGTGTGTCTGCCCTGCAATGGCGACCTGTCCAGGGTCACCTGTCCATTGCAGGGCATTGCAGGTACGGGATCCTGGGATAGGATCCAACACCCCTGTGACCCTAACCAGGATAAGCAGCTTTGAAAGTGACTGAATGAACGAATGACTGACACGTTTTGTACAGAAGTTAGCAGTAGTTGGCAGTGTTCTGTGTTACAGCTTGCAGGCTTGCCTGGCCTGGTCTTGTTGTGGTTCTGTGAAGTGGTGACATGCTTATAGGATACAAACTGAGGAGGCAGGTGTCAGCAACCCATTCTAAAGTGTCTTGAAGATCTTCAGCAT
>OMKZ01028061.1:0-10801 GCA_900302535.1 Neoniphon sammara
TATATGGATAGATAGATAGACAGACAGACAGACAGACAGATAGGTAGATATAGATATATAAATATGCATGTATATTTGTACTGAGAATTATCCCTGTATACATGGTAATTGTAATCAGTTGGGATATCCCGATCAAAACAGCGACACACGGACAACGTCTCGACAACAGTACTCAAAAGACCAAGATTCATTGCGAATAGAACATGTGCAGAACACAAATTAATGTTCCTTTTGATGGGGATATCCCGATAGGTGTATACATGACCCAATATTCGGGTTAGAAAAGGAGTAACCCAGGGGTAATATTCGGGTTTTTAAAAACCGGAATATGAGCATATTCCGGTTTTTCAAAAGGGTTATTGGTGTTTACATGGCCGTGCGCAACCGGGTTATTGCTAATATTCCGGTTATGATCGGGTTATTTGACTGCATGTAAACGTAGTCACTGTTAAAGAGCAAACACCAAATATATTCACTCACCTTTACACTCATGTAAACAGTGAAGAGATCAAATAGCTGTAGCTGGCTAGAGACTTAAAAAGCAGGGACAAAGGAAGTCTCATATGGGACAAACCAATTTTGGTCCAAATAAGGGACATCTTGGTAAATAAGGGACAGTTGGCAACCTTAGGGATTAGACCAAGGAATTTATAAAGCAGGAAGGGAAATCACATCACAGCGACATCCACTGGTGCTGCTAACATTGATCTCAGTAGGATGGACACGGAAAATCCCATTATAAACCGCTATAACTCTGCTGTTTGACTTTTTATAGGATAGATATTCAACCATATAACAAAAGACACTTTACATAATGCAGATTGGTAGTTTTTGTCCAATGTGTGCATTTGTTGTCCCTCTGAGTGGCCTCAAAACATCAGCAGGTGCATGAAGCCTTTGTTGTCTTTAGATAACATTAACGAAACAAAGCTTATGTTAGCCACATGCAAATTTAAAGAAATACTTCAACGTTTTGGGCAAAATACCCTTTTTTTCCGACTTACCCAGAGAGAGACAAGGTGTTCGATACCGTTTTCACCTCTAAACGTCCATTGGTTCAGTTCCAATGGGTAGCATTTCATGTTAGCTTAGCATAATGCCTTGAAGTCTACAGGAGTCATTAGCCTAGCTCCATCAAAGTGAAAAAATAAACCGTGCAGCAACTCTGAAGCTGTCTTATTTACACAATGCGATACATCAAATATGAGCTTGTTAGCAACAGACAAATAACTCAAAATTCCGACACTTGGCTGAGGCTCTAACCTGTTAAATAAGGCATAAACAGAGAGAGAACAAGCCCATTCAAAACAATGATAACCGCACAGAGTTGTCGCACACTTGGCCCCAATTTCAAACTCCATGATGTATTGTCCATTCTTCTTTATAAGTTTATAAGTTAACTTTATCTTTAACCAGGAACTTTATAAATTTCTTGGATTAGATGCGGAAGTGCCATAGACTCCAATGTTATAACTTAGCTTTAAAAATACAATTTCAAGAGTAGTAGTCCATTTCTCCAGTTGTTTCTGCCATTTTCAACACCCAATCACTGTCAAACAAATCTTTTATTCTTAATGACTTTGTTACCTCCCACAGTTCAGATATCTTTTGTATTACTGAGACTTTGCTCAAATCAGGGGACTGCTGCCCCCTGGTGGAACTTTGCTCACCTAACTATAAGTTTCTGAATGCCCCAAGGTCCCTAGGCCGTGATGGGGCATTGCAGTGGTTTATAAGGAACAACACAACTGTGTCCCATTTTCTCCTGAATCTTTTCATAGTTTTGAACTATTAACTTTTAAAATTGAGTGTGACATCCCATTATGTTGTGTGGTTATCCACCAAACCCCTAGATCTTGTACAAATTTTATGAATGATTTCTCCAATCTGCTTTCATCTGTTGTACTCAAATTTGACAAGATCACTATTGTAGGTGATTTTAACATTCACATAAATGATTCCTCTATTTCCCTTCCCACAGAATTTCTAAATGCTGCAAAATCATTTAATCTAGTGTTTCTGACCCCACACATAACTGGGGGCACACCCTTGATCTTGTTTTACACTTGGCCTGACTCTGAACTCCTTGCATATGCCTGACTTAGTTTCCGAACACAAATGTATAATTTTTGACAGAGTTCTCCAGTCAATGCCGACATCTCAGAAACAAATTATACAGTCTCGCATCTTTGATGAACACTCTGCAGCTAAGTTCTCAGCTCTCTTCTCTGATATGTCCGAGACAGTTACAAAGTTTTCCAATATTAATGACCCCGTTAACTGGTGTAATGAATTGTGAATTGTGTTATAGAAAGGCTGAGCGTAGATGGAAAAAAATCAAAACTCCATGTTCACTACCTTCACATGAAGGAGCTATTAACCACACTCAAGACATCAAAAATATGAGAGTGGCATATTTCTCTGGCCTGATCAACAATAATACGCACAACCCTAGGTTTTTGTTTAACACTAAGTACCATTAGAGCTACATAAAAAAACTTACTAAAGTTAGTTAAAATAAGATTTCTGTCATCTGTTTCCTGTTCTTACTTTAAATCCAGAGGTGACCGTGCTTTTGCAGTTATAACTCCTAAACTTTGGAACAGTCTTCCCCATTCCATCAGATCTGCTGAAACTGTGGTTTGTTTTAAGCTGCTGAAAACACATTTTTATAGGTTAGCCTCTTTATGAATACTCTCTGTTTCACCTTTTGTTTTGTTTTGGTTGTGTGCTTTAATTTTCATATGTATGTGTATGTGTGTATGTTTGTATGTATGCATGTAAGTATGTATGTATACTTGTAACTGTTTGTGTATTTTATATGTGCAGCACTTTGTAACTGTGTTTTAAAAAGTGCTATATAAATAAATTATTATTATTATTATTATTATTATTATTATTATTATTATTATTATTATTATTATTATTATTATTACTATTATAGTAGCCTAGTATTGACTCAAATACATACAGATCACACTTTCGGAATTTCAAAGCTCTTATGAAAAGACTTCAGATGTGTTTAATCATTGTGGTTTTCATAATATAAAATAAAATGTATGGAGACCAATGGCTGCTCTGCTGATTGACTAAAGCAATAAAACAATGACAAAAAAATATAACTCAGCCACGGGGAATGTTTTATTGTTGCTAATGAGATCATTTCCAGCTGTCACTGTGATTAATCCTACTCTTGATATAGTTTTATAGCTAGTGGTGACAGTAGATTTAAGTTCTTGCTGGTTCTGCACCCTCCAACCAGAGATAGTACCGCAACCCCCAACCACAGCAACGACTTGCTGCCAAAAGCCCACAGCACTTGATATTACACTGCCTGCTACATGGAAATATAGGCAAGCTACAGCAAAAGATGACGCTAACTAGTGTTAGTGCAATACAGTGCACGACCACTGATCAGCTGAAAACTGAACATTTTCGGAAAGGCAGTGGTGTACCCTCCAGCACAGATTGAAATTATACATATGGTTAGTTTTTTGGGAATTTCCAGAGGCAGGGAGTCGTGCTGGACGTCCCTGATTTGCATAAGGTAGCCTAGACCTCAACTTTATACAAATGAGGAGCCGTGAACATGACGCCCTGTCTCTAAAAACGCGTCACTACCAGAATGCATTGCACAGCTCTTTACATAGACAATGAATGGGCAGCGTGGAAATGACGGATCCTGTGGACACGTACCTTAGGGCAAATACCTGCTCTGCCTCCTTGGCAGAGGTCTGTGCTCTATTAAGTGCATTTTCTACTTCCAGTACATCATTATATATTTACTCATTATGACTGACTGCTTATCCACCTTTGTAATGCTGTAACTTATGTTTCATACTACACATTTTCATTCTTTTCTTTCCTTGCCTCATTATTTCCCCACAGGAATCATTAATGTTTCATATCCATCTCTCATCTCCAGCATTTTTATTTTTTCCTCCTATCTCTTTGTTTTAGACCTCAGAGATGCGGTGTCCATGTTTTCTGCTGGTTGTACTGATTGGCTGTACGGGCCCAGCTGCAGGGTACAGTAATGGGAAAGTTAGCATCGCCTGTGGAGACATGACACCTCAGCATGGCTATGAGTCCTCCCCTGAACCACCTCCATACAACATCACAGTAGACAAATCAACATTCAGTCCAGGCGACCGTGTCACTGGTAAGCTGCAGTCTTGCTTTGGCGAGGGGTTATTATCTCCGCCAGGAGATCATGCGTTTGGTTGTGTGTGTCCAGCTATCTGTGTGTGTTTCTCTCCGCGGCTAATCTCGCAAACAACTGGGCCTATCAGCCTAAAAATTTTCCTGCACAGTTATGACTGTATGATAAAGAACCTCTTGTGGTAGCAGTAATTCAAAAGCTTTGAAAAATGTTTGTTCTCACTACTTCTGCTCCCTCACTCCATTCATTGTCTAGCTTGCTCAACTATCACTGCTCTCTCCGTCCATCTCTCTTCTACTGGACTTATTAGCCTATTTTTTATCCTATTGTGGCCATGTTCGCTCCAGTCATGAATGAAAAAAATCTAGGATGTGCGTTGTGTTCTCTGGGCAAGTTTGTAAAACACACTGCTGATGACGAAGGTCAACAGAACACAGAGCAGACACACATCCCCGCACACGCCTGGAGGAGATCTGTACTTTCCTGAGTGCACTCTTCTAGTTTGCTCTGGTCATTTATCACTTTTTTGTCTCTTCTCTTGCAACCTTCATCCCAGTATCTTTACAAGCAGCCTCCTTCAGCTCCACACACTTCAAGGGTTTCTTGATAGAAGCTAGGGATGCTGGGAGAGCCAACTCTCCAACAGTGGGAAGTTTCATCCTGGTCGACCCGACTAAGTCCCAGCTGCTACAGTGTGGCCACGTTCAGGTACATGGGATAAAACCCAATGTAAAATTCGCAGTGGACCTGCACAATGTTCTTGCTCCACCAAAGTTTTACTGTGACAAAACAAGCTTTCAAACAAATGTACAAAATATAGCATGGACACAATTACAACGACTGCAATTTAGACACACATTAGGGTTACACATGTATTGGATTGCTGATATATTGGGGCCAATATTTGTAATCAAAATATTGGATATTAACCCGTCAGTGTTGTCCTTTGTTGATAGGTCATGAAGGCCATATGATGGTTAAAAAAACTGTGTCAAATCTACAGTAGATTTTTATTTTCTTTGCACATTTTATTTATTAATTTCAGTGTTTAATGATATTTATTTTGGTAAATTAATTCTTCATTTAAAGGCAGCAAGCGAGTTTTCCCCTACCTGAACAAGTGTGATGGGTCACTCTGCCTTAAAGAGTTTCATTAGTCTGGATTTCACTGGACCGTTGTAGTGTCCTACAGTACGATTGTCTAAATGCTGTTTCAGAGGCTTTTCCACCTTGACAAAAATAAAATCCAGAGGAAACAATGATTACTAGTACAGCAATTTTCTGGAATTTTTGGAGATGAAAATTGATGTATTTAAATATCTAAAATATTCATGCAAAATATTAACTATCAGCAGTTCCAGTCCCAAAGTATCAATCATCAAAAACCCATATACGTGACTTTAGTGTGTCTTTCGACAGAGGTGCCAGTGCTACCCATGTAGCATTTTGAAGAAATCTTTGGCTCCAGTTTACCATCTGTACAGCCATTCCACATAAGTCTTGTAACCGGGTGCTCCGTGGCTGCTGTAAAGTCTGAAAGCAAGCTTGTACTGTCAGCTTTGAGTAATGTCAGGTGCTGCAGCTGCACTCTGATTACCACTTAATTATTATTTATGGAGGCATAAAGCTAAAGCAATTGGTAAGAAGCTGCAGACCCAAGCATGCCACTACAATAGGGTTAAACATTATGGGCTTAAGAGGTAATTTCGTGTCTTGGTGGTATTCTGAATCCCTGTCATTTGAAGGGATCTGCGGTGAGCCACAGAGACAGCTCCAAAAAGATCCAAGTCCAAGCTGTGTGGGAGTCTCCTAAAAACCCTCCGGGAAAAGTCCAGTTTTTGTGAGTATCAGTTTTTGTTTAAGATAACCTCTCAGATATGAATCAGAGAATCGCTCAGCTGTTTCTAGGTGTTTGCACTTGACAAGCACACCTAGTCAGATTATTTACAGCTTTATTCACACGACCAAGTAAGAGATTTTTTCGGCCATCAGGGATGTAGTTGTAGTTTACCCACCTTTTTAGGCAGGCATCTTTGAGAGAGAAATCTTTGTAAGTAGACTGAAACCAATGTAAGGTAGTTGAATAAGGTATTTAAAGAAGAAAAAATACATAATTCAGTGGTTTTATGAAAATATAAATGTTTTTGTCTCTATTGGTGGCAGTTTTATACTTAATTTTTTAATTTTTTTTATAATTTCTCAAGGTTTGTTTGGTTTATTACAACAGTGTGACGGTGGTGCAGAAGTATAAGGTGTACTGGGTGAGGATTGCAGGTCCCGTGGTGTCGGTGAGAGGAGCTACTGCTGTTCCAACCACTTCTGCTCCTACTGAAGCCACCAGCCCTGCTGCTCTGCCCACAGCTGTGAGTTAGAGCTGCCACAGGAGAATTATGCATAAATGAGTGAATTAGATGTATCTTTAAAGGAATACTCCAATGTTTTGGGCAAAATACCCTTTCTTATACCCTCCGACAAAGTGAAAAAATAAACCTTACAGCAACTCCGAAGCTGTCTTATCTACACAATCCCATACATCAAATATGAGCTAGTTAGCAACAGTATACACGTCTTGGATTTTTTTTAATGAGAATCTATAACTAACTATAACAACTTAACACAGTTATAGTTCCTGCCATCTAACTTCTCCTAAAATAATTTTTTTTAAAAATTCCAAGATGCGTATTTCAAATACACATGATACATTGTGTAAATGGGACAACTTTGTAAATGAGAGTTGCTGTAAGGTTTATTTTCTCACTCTGACAGAGATAGGCTAATGACCCCTGTAGACTCCATGTTTTTATGCTAAGCTAACACGAAATGCTACCTACTGGGACCGAACCAATCGACGTACAGAGGTGAAAATGGTATCGAACATCTTGTCTCAGTCTGGGTAAGCCAGAAAAAAGGTATTTTGCCAAAACATTGGAGCATTCCTTTAAAAGTGCCACAGGTAGCATTTCAGCTGCAGTAAATCATAACCATATATGAAGCCACTGCTTAGAAGATTGGTATCCTGTACCAGCCCCTGCACTGCTTTTTACATTGTGTGTCACCTGGTCGGATTTGGCAGGAAATCAGCTGGATTGTTTTACAGCACAAAACATGAAGAGGGTGATGTTCGTCTAAGCTCAAACAGAGCTGAAGGTTTCTGAGATTCAGGCAATGGCAGATGGTGCAAGGAGAGAAAGGGTGGTGGAAAAATCATGTCCAACATGTTTATCCTCTTCAGGGAGGGGGAGTACTAACAACAGTATTGGTATGACATAGAGGCTATCATTAATCTCCAGCATGGTCTCATTCGGCAGTTATTACAATTGAATACAATTTTTTTGACAATGATACACACATTCTTTCCTTTCTTTATCTTATATACAAGCCTGGACAAAGCACATTTTACTAATTAAATTAATAAAATGGTAAAAATGAAACAATAGAAATGTATATGTCTTCTCTTATATAGATAGGTTTCAGCAGCAGGCACTGAATGCAGCTGCCATTTCTCTTGTTTTACTGTATAAGGAGTTTGATTCATATTGAATAATTTCTATTTTAGTAAACAAAGGAGTTACATCAAGTTACATCAAGTTCATGTTTTTATCTTAGAAGTGTGTCCATCTCACTAAATGCTTGTGCTTAATACTTAATAATGAGTTTCATTTCCGTGCCACCTGTTCATCATGCTGTAAATAACAGAGGATATCCTACATCATTACGATAAAAAAAGACTGTCCTGTAGCCAGAAGGTCACAGGTTTGATTCCCACAACAGCCCGCAGGTTCTGTCTCGTGCGAACCTTGAACTCCCTCTCCTTACTAACTGATGTTAAAGGAATACGCCAATTTTGGGGGCAAAATACCCTTTGTCTGACTTACCTAGACTGAGACAAGATGTTCGATACCATTTTCAACTCTGTACGTCCACTGGTTCGGTTCCTACGGACTTAACATAAAGACTTGAAGTCTACAGGAGTCATTAGCTTAGCGCTGTCAAAGTGAAAATGATAAGCATTCCATCAACTCTAAATCTGTCTTATTTACACAGTGTATCATATTCATCAAAAGAATAATTTGCCCAAAACGTTGAAGTATTCCTTTAAGTCATTCTGCAAAAGAGCATCATGAGCTAAATGTCGTTTTCTCCCTCCTCAGATTAGTTCAGCAGGCTGTGGCACCACCAAGTCTTGCCTCAGAGACCCGGTCGGCTGTGATCCGGAGTCAGACTCTGGCTGCTTCTTTCTGTCTTTCAGCACCGAGGAAGCACGGAAGAGTGTGATGTTTGAGCTCAGCGGCCCTGCTGAAAGTTTTGTGTCCTTTGCCCTCTCTATGGACAAATGGATGGTGAGCATCATCTTGAAAGGGATGTTCTTTGTTTTAGCCCCGCTTTGAGATTTAGGTTGATAAGATGGGTGTATTTTACATAAAAAGCTTGTGTAGCGCAGCTTTAAATCAGTTTTTTGACTCATGATATTGTCAGCGGCAGGGGTGTCCCAGTGGGGGGAAAAGTGGTATTGAAATTTAGTGGCACTGTGGTTCAGATAAAATCTTCCTCCACATCCAGATTTTTATAAATCACTGTTTACTTTGTGCTTCTGCATTTCCAGGGGAATGATGATGTCTACTTGTGTGTGATTGATGGAGATAGAGTTACCATCAATGCTGCATATGTTTCTGGACGAACACACCCTGAGGTGGCACCGGAGGTACCCCCTGAAAACCAACATGAACACATGCACACACACACACAAACACACACAAAATGGAAAAGTATGGTCATTTATAACAGTGGTTGTATAGCTGTAAAGATAGCTCTGACCTCTCTGTTGCCAGGGGGCACTGTGGGGCCGGGCCTGGCGGCTGGCCGACGGGGTCATCCAGTGTCGTTTCCATAGAAACATTCTCCTGCCCCAGCTGGAGAATAGGTTCAGCTTAAACCAGAGCTACTTCCTGTTTCTAGCTCATGGTAGAGCTCAGCATGGTAAGACAGTAGTGACTGTGTGTTAGGGCTTATACAGGCATATCAGCATGATATTGGTCTTTTATTAAAATATAGATATATACCATTCATTTTGGTCCAGTGCCAATGAGTTTTGGCTGAATACATTTTTAGTAGAATTGATCAATACTACACTGACTGTCTGAATTCATTCTAAATGTGACACGCTGATTGGTTCCACATATCAATGATACCCATACCTCTCGTTCTCATTATATTTTCATTATCTTAGATTTCAGTGGAGACTTTCATGTTCTGAATGCTAGATGTTGACAAAAAAATATTAGGATCTGTTTTTTATTTATTTTTAATTTTGTGGCATGAAAATCTTCAGATTTAAGATTTTGAATAATGAAATACCCAGTATTCAAAATCAATCAATCAATCAATCAATCAATCAATCAATCAATCAATCAATCAATCAATCAGTGAGTAAATACAATAACATTATCCATAATAAATCTAAAGCATGCGCATGTATCCAGAAAACAGTTTATACTGACAAAACATTGCCTTCTACAGGTTTGATCTACAGACACGACCGCCAGCCACTGATCTCGACCCATCACAAAGTGATCACTGGACCTCCAGAAGATCTAAGTGGCTCCCGCTCTCCCCTGCTGATCAAGTTCCATGGTTGGTTGATAAACAACAACAATTAGATTAATATGCAATTCCCATAGATAATGAGTGTATTATAGATATCAATTAAACTGGATTATTTTCATTGTGTCAGAGGTGGAGCAGACTGGTTCTTAATTAAAGGCCAGTATTGGCATCATATATCTGCAAATATATCAATGTGTATCAACCAAGTGCAGGAGACATGGATATTTCCTGTGTCCTTGCAGGTGTATTAATGCTGACTGCCTGGATGTGGATGGTGAGCACAGCTGTCCTGATCGCTCGACACTTCAAACACCTCTGGTCACACACAGCACTGCTTGGGCAACAGCTCTGGTTTCAGGTGAGAGGGCACCCATCTCCACCACCCTGAATGTAAAGACTTTGAAAAATGTAACAGACAGAACGATTTCCAGTATGTTTATATATTATGTCAAATTTAATAATCTGCATTTCCATAATGATAAACATTCATTTTACTTTCTGTTTTATTGAAATGCCTCAGTAGTGATTCAGTCCATATCCATTAAGTACTAAATATTAAGCTCTTATTGCATGGCTAGTTTAAAAGAACATATTGACTCCAACTTCCAACATGTTTTGGCCATGCTAAGGCCTTCATTAGGCAGTACCCAACTCAACAATTAAAAATTCACTAACAACACCATAACACTGTTTTTCACATTTTTTTATTCATATGTTATTCACATTTCTATACGGAAGCCCTGAAAGGCAAGGTGAAAAAAAATTGTGGGCAATGTCTGAGTTTATCTTGTATGTACGAGATAACGTGCAGTTTTTTTTTTCACCTTGCCTTTCAGGGGCACTGCCCCAGTTATTTTGGAGAAAAAAAAGCCTGAACTAAATAAATGAAAGTATGAAAGTCTTGCCTTTGTCTGGCAAAGATCAACTTAATTCAGCCGTTTCTCTCATGCAATATTAATATCAGCATAATTGTATATATAGCCAACACACCACTGTGTTTTGTGTTTTTTGTAAGTTATGTACGTCTTTGTCATG
>OMKZ01028065.1:0-12435 GCA_900302535.1 Neoniphon sammara
CCCCCCCCCTCCCCTTGACATCTGGAGCTCTATGAGGAGCAAATGCCAAGGTGAGGCAAACCGCTGCTTCACTCAATTTGGTCCAAATCTGAGGCTGACGGAATATTCTCCACAAACAAAACCTGGATCCATCATTTCACAGTCACAGTGTTTGTAGTCTATTTGCAATCGCTAAATGTGAAAAATGTGTGAGGGAAGAAATCAGCTGTGTCAGAGAGATGGATGGAATAGGTACAAAGCTTGGGTAGTGTTCTAACAAACTCCATTTTGTTTTGCTGCAGCTGTTTCCATGGAGCTCTCTCTCTCTCTCTTTCTCTGCCTCCCTCTCTCTCTCTCTCTCTCTCTCTTGCTCGCTCACACAAGTGTCTGAAAGAGGATTCAGCTGTGCGAGTCAATCCGCAACCAACCGCAACTCGGCCCCCTCTCTCCCTAACAGACTCTTCTACCCCTCTCTATCTCTCTCGTATCACGCCCATCTCATCACTTTGCCGTTTTTTTTCCCAACCTCATTACAATAATTTCTTAATTTATTCCAAACCCCAGTCACAACAACAAACACACTTTCACCACACTCAATTACAGTGATTTTGATACACGAGCATCTCGGCGATGACAAGCAGGGGCACCAATATTCACTCTGCTGTTTTCCCTCTACCTGTTTTGTTGTGTGTATGCGGCTATCACCAGCACTCATTACACCTAGCTGCCCTACAAAGATGGCCCAAAAAAATGTCCTTGGAGAAGGGGGTGAAGGAAAAAAAAAAAAAAAAAAAAGAGGCAAAGATAGAGTGGTGCTTACCGAGGACTCCAACACGGTAGTTGAGAGTGATAACGATGACATTTCCGTAGCTGGCCAGGACGCTCCCATCAATCATGTTGCCTGTCCCCTCCATGTAGGATCCTCCATGGATGTAGACCATCACAGGCTTGGCCCCAGTGTCTCGTATGTCTGCAAGAGTGGCCATCATTAACACATTCACATTGCCGTCCTCCCATTCCGATCAAGGGTCAGCTCAGACACAGCAGAGACACAGCACATGGTGGGCGAACGCCACGAAACAGACAGACAAACTGACAGTCACCTCCCAGATACCAGCTGTAAGGATACACTCTGCTGGCCCACAAATGGAAATGGAGACTTATTTTCCATCAGAGCTGCTCTATAGGAAACAAATGATGTCCACTCATTATGTTGAAAACAACAAGTTGAACTCTATTATAGTAATTGGCCATATCAGCTGCAAATGTGTCATGTTATTTACCTCATAAAGCAAAGTATTAGGATTGCATTTGGTTTTGTGTTGCCTTCCAGGAGGCAGACCCATTTCCCAATATAGACACGCAGGAAGCCATTAGGGAGAATAAAGAGAGAGGTACTCTGACACATCTCCTAACCAGGGAGAAGGCTAATCTGGCTTGACAGTGATAGGGAAACACACCAGCTAATTACACAATGTTACCATGGGCCTCCTTTTTACTCAAGCCTATCTCTGTGCAACAATTTATTTGCCCGGTCTTGCTTGGCATTGCCGGCAGTTAAATTTGTGCTTCAGTTTTGGTAAAATGTTGTTTATTTTATCCCCAAACTAGGGCTTGATACCCAGCTGGAGCGACACTCCAGCCAGATAAAGCGCGTCCAGAGGCAGGGGGAAGAAAAAAGCCTCTGTGTGAGGAATAGACTGAATTACTGACTGGCTAGCAGAGCTGGGAGACAAGACAAGAAACTCTCTCTCATTCTCACTCCTGCTCCCCCTCTCTCTCTCTCTGTAGCTTCTCGCCTTCCCCTCCCTCACTTTGTATCGCTTTCACTCACAGACTCTCCCCTGTCTCTCCCTGTTTCTCTCCCTCCCTCCCTCTCTCTTTCTCTCTTTCCAACTCCCTGCCTCTTTTTCTCCTCCCTAAGCCCTAAGAGCAGCGAGAATGAGAGCGAGAGGCAGAGGGAGGGCACAGACTGGGGAAGACAGAGAGAGAGAGAGAGAGAGAGAGAGAGAGAGAGAGAGAGGCCAAGAAAGAAAGAGAGCAAGAAAGGAAGAAAGAAAGAAAAAGAAAAAGAAAGCAAACCGCTGGGCTCCGATTCAAAAGGGAGGTATTGTATTCCGGTTGCTATGGTGACTGAGAGCCAAAATTCAAAATCCTCAAGAACAGCTAATCGCAGACCACATCCTGCACAGCCCAATCTGCATCCATCTGCAGGCACGGCTCGTCGTTATGCACCCCATCAAATTAGCATGCTCAACGCCGAGGAAGACTACTTAAATGCATTTTGTAGAGACAAGGTTTTCCTGCAAATCCTATAGCCGAGCTGAGCCTTGATTCACAGTTTTTATTCATTATTCCCTTGGTTATTCATGGCCCCGTTACGGTTAAAAGCGAAGCAATAACTTGTATATGATGTGCCCTTATTTATGGCTTGCTTTATCTTGCTGGTATCTGAGAGGGCTATATGGTGAAACGTGATTTATAGCTGACACTTCTCTCTGCACACACTTATCTTACACAAGAGGAGGAGGGGATGCATGGGGTGAGAAAGCATGAGAGGTACAGTCAGGAAGAGAAAAGGAGAGAGAGGAGGGAAGAGAAACAGCGGCACAGTATCCTACACAAGCTACTCAAACAAATGGGCCACAGATACAAGGAGAATGGCAAAGAGGAAGAAGGAACAGGAGGGAGAAATAAGAAAAGAGATTAGTCATGTCAATGTTATCAGTCACCTCTTTTGTTGATTCACATCATGTCTCCATGACAACAGTTAAATCCCTTTGGGAGAGCAATACAAGACATTGAAGCTCCACTTGTTCTAATCTATTTATTGACTGGATCTGATGTTGGATGTGTCACACCAAAATGATACACAGTGCTCAGTGCTACTGATTTGAGTCACAGGAAATGTACAAGGCACAGAGTCCAGCTGGACAGCTTTACTGTAAAAAAAAGTCCTTTCTGGATCCATCCACGTCTGGGCTGCTGTACCACATGGCTCGGAGGTGATGATGTGACTAGCTCATCCTAACCAATCAGATCGGAGCTTTATGGGTTGCTGTGCATGATCTAATCTGGTGAAACAGGTGACTAAGAGGCTACTTCAAAATGCTGGTTTCTGATTCACTACCTCTCCAAGGCAAACACATCATTGCGTCAACACACACATTCATAGCATCACAAAGTCCAAAATGGAGCACAGAGCTCTGTGCTGGAAAAGAAACAGAGATATGTTGATTAAGGCACATACCAGTACATCTGCAATACAGCTCCATGCACAATCAATTGAAATTAAGAAAATAAATCATTTCACAAATAAACTCACAACCTGGAGATGAACAAAAAATATGTGCATGATAAAAGGGGCTACTCAGAAATGTAGCTGACAGCAATGAGTAAGTGAACTTTAAGACAGAAACATAATTTACACAATGCATCATCTTCTCACACAGTTGTCTCAACCAGAAAAGTGAGCTCATGCACCACCAGTACAGTAAACTGACTCATACACTCGCTCATCATACAAACAGACTGCTTTGAGGGAATTGAGCAAATAATTAGAAAATCCTGAACAAAGAATGCTTAGGCCCTCAGTTCGCTTGGGCTAAATAGACGGGGTGGGGATAGTTCCACCTCCAAATGCACGCGGTTTAGCGGGACTTGGGGAGCACGACCTTTAACAGGCACATCACAGCGGCTGTGGACTGATTGGAGTGTCAGTAGGAGGGATAACTCAGGGCTGGGCTGAGGCTCTGAGTGGCGCTACTGTAAGTGAACCACAGCAGGGGGGCTGGGGTGGACTCCTTTCCTTCTTCCTCTTCCCTTGTTCTCTCTCAATTTCCCACTCTCTCATCTCCCTATACCCCTTTGTCCTTTGCCAGTCCCCCGGTCTCTTTGCCTCCCCGCTCCATTGAAAGCAGTCAGTCATAAATCTGACGTTAGGGCTCCCTTTCAGCTCCAGAACCGGCCTTGTCACTCCAGAGCCGGGGCAGGACAAAGGCGAGGGGGAGATAAGTGTCGGCGGCATTCACTGTGTCAACACTCGGTAAAACATGGTGGCTGTCAGCGGCTATCAGTGAGGTCTGAGGTAGGGGAACGGGTGACAATGTCCTGATGTGGCAGGACATGACATGCACCCTACTGTAATACTCATGTCAGTCCAGGCTTCACGCTCCACTCATGACAAGTCCATTACTGGCCATGTTCACACTGAGCATTCAGTTTATCTGGGGAGCTCCTTGCTGAACACGCACCGCAATTACATCGAATTATACAGCGGCTTGTGCAGTTGTACAAGTTGCTGACAATATCCTAAATGTCACTAAATGTCTGTTTAAAATTCCCCCTGCACAGAACCAACAGAACTGGCACTGTGTGTGACTTAAGGCAATGACTCGGCCTTAGAGGAGAAAAAGGCTGGAGTGAAGGAACACACAGTAACAAAAATTCTATTTTGGACACAAGGAAGACAGTGGAAGGAAGACCTGAAAAAAAAAATGATGTTGCATAGCTGTTGCTATTTTAAGCCAGTGGACTTTCAGAGCCTGCACATCCTCGGGAGTGATGGGGCAGGCAGGGAAAGAGCACCTTACACCGGAGCTCTTTCAGCCATGTCAGATTTCACAGTATTCCTTACAACACTTGACATTTCTGAAAGAAAGTGAGGCACGCCGTGTGTAAAGAAAATCTTAACATGGCATTAAGCCTGTGAAAATGGTGTGATGTGTGTTTGCAAGCTTGTAAGAGCTTGTGTGCCTCTTCCATGAATCTTGACATCTCTACAGTAAATGTAATGGGAGGAATGACCTTTGTGTGAAGGTGACATCTTGCTCCCTGGTCGGTGTGTTTGTGCATTAAATATGATGTTGGTAACACTGCAGGCAGCTGCACTGAAGCTGTGCTGCTTCTGGAAAGGACAGAGCAGTGTGAGCGAGGGAGGAGAGAGAGAGAGAGAGAGACAGAGAGAGAGAGAGATGAAGATAGACATAGCCTGAGTAAAATAAAAGGGAAGACACGGGAAGAAGGCTACGAGGCTATTAGCCAAAGCCCCCTAGAGCTGGGTTGGATCTAGATGAGAGGAGGTTGCTGTGGAGGTGCTGTCATCCCTAAGACCCTCAGAGAGCTGTTTGGCCCCAGAGTGAAAGGCAAGCCCTTTAGTCTTGCAAGGTAAAGCTGCTGTCTTTGGTAGAAGCCACAAAGGCTCCTGTTTTACAGTATTAATCATGGATGGGTTGATCACATCCACACACCCATGCATATGCACACCCGACATGTTACCAAGCGCTGCACAGGATAAATAGACAAAGACACCCTGTACACGGCCTTGCATACGGACAGAATCAAAGTGCCTCAGCGAACTAATTCAAAGCTTGTCTCCACTCTTGTTCCATTGCACTTTTCAAAGCAGCGTGTTTTTGCATGTTTTTGCCTTGCCAATTATTCTGTGCCACTCAAGAGTAAAGGACAAAAAAAATAAATAAAAAATAAAAAGAAGACGACAGCAACAGCCCGACTCCCCCCTTCCTTTGAAACGGCTCAAATGATGCCCTTGTGGATCGCCCATTAACAGCAATCCTTATCTTGGAAAGAAGCTGAGCAGCAGCGTTCCAAATATCTCCGCATAAATGGGCTTCAAGGGGCATGATTCCTCATCCCTGCCACATCAGAGAGAATGGGATAGTGGCAGAATGGAGAGACAGTGTGTGAACTGCCCCCATTGTCGATTCACCCCTCCCCAGGCTGCCTGAGCCGAGCTGAGGGCTGCGCTGGATGGGGATCCAGTCGGGCCTGTGCGGTGGAATTAATGGTAATACCCAGGCAGGTGGAGCTCAGCTCTGCTCCCTGGCACGGCAACCACGGAGAGCTGCTATGGGGGTAGGAGGAGTTGCGCGTGTGCATGCACATGTGTGTAGCATTGTGTACGGCTACGCGCGTGTGCATGTGTGCACGCTCCACTGATTAAATGGATGTGGATGTATGCATTTGTGCGTGCAACTGTGCGCACGCTCACACAGGGGAGAGGCGTTCCCCCTGATTAGAGCTCGAGTCTCAGCGTGCCAAATGACAGACACACACACACACACACACAAACGTCCCACACACACACTCTATTTCTCATCAGTGGGAGAGGGCCGAGGCAGCCGTGGCACGAGACACTCTAGAGATGAGGGGGTGGAGTGGGGAGGGCTGCCTGCCTCTTTCTGCCCAACACTGGGCACGGTACCTCACCAACACTGCCATGTTCCACCTGGGAGATTTAGCTCCTACGCAGCCACACTTCCTCTATTTACATGCCCACCTTTATCTAACAACAGCAGGTAGGTGATTGAAAACTCCTGCTCCCTTTTACAGTGCAATAACAGCCTCTGTAAAATTGAGTCTTGATTGTGGGGCTGGGGTAAATCACAGCAACTTGGCCCACACTGGCATGTTGCTGGAGCGAGTGCCGCGTAGAATTAGAATGCACTTTGGGGGTGCCGAGGGGATGATTGTTGCTTAGAGAGGAAGACAGACAGGCAGACGGAAAGACAGACAAAGACAAAGAGACAGGAAGACTGACAGAGAGAGCCTTAGGGAGAGCCAGCGGACTGAAGCTTCTATGTATATAAAAAAGCTCATTATATTATTCACCACGTTTTATTTTGCTTACTTTCCAGGTCCAGTTGAATGTTTTTACTGGCCGCTCTATACCCTTTTTTTATCATAACTGAAATGTTTCTATTTCAAAGCTTTGGTAATGCAAAAAATCTCTTATCTTGCCAATAAAGCGTATTTAAATGTGAATTCGAGAGCACGTCTGGTGGGTTATAACAGGGAGGACGGCAGCTCAAATATGGTGGAGCTGGGAGGGAATCAGCCCAGGATAGACAAACTGCCAACTGAGACAGCATGGTAATGCTGGGATGAACAGACTGAGAGATGGAGGGGGTTAGACAGAGAAACCAGACAAGATAGCGGCTCTCTGGACTGAGAGAGAATGTGTGGATAAGAGGTGCTTTGGCTGCGAAGTGGGAGAGAGGGGGATCTGAGTATGTTCGGATTCTATTTGCCCTTTAACTTGAATACCAACGTTGAATACAAATGCTTCCTTTGATGATGCAGACAGTGCATATACTGTCGACAAGGATCTTGCTATTACCTGCATTATTACTACAGCCACTTTGGTATTGTACTGGCTGAAGTGTGCAAAACAGCTTACTAGGACTTTGTGGTTTGCCCTGCGTTACACCAGCCTTCAACATGTAGTCTTTATTCATCGTGACGCTGGCGCTGTTCTCTTTTGGGGTGGTGGGTCCCCAGACCCTGGTTTCATTTGCTAGTCCATGACACTTCAATAAAGACATATTCACCAGAACAATGGAAATCCTCTGGATCATGTTTAGGGATTGATGGCCAACTCTGTCACACATGCATTAGCTACAGTGCTGTGGCAGAGATTCGTCTGGGACCGTATTGTGCTCGTACGGTGATGCTCAGTAAATAGCATTAGTTTCGCTCGGTAAAGAATAGACTTGTCACATTTTCACTGCGGCTAGTCTTGCACAACAGCTCAGAGACCAAGCCACTGTGTATACACGCAAAGACTTGCCAGACAAAGGGATCGGCACTTGTCAGTGATTTTGAATGGACTTAGAGCTACGTACATGGACACTGACGCATGCGGGCTTGCTTCAAGGGGGACAAACACACACATGTACACACACACACACACACACACACACACACACACACACACACACACACACACGTCAAGGCATAGACTGAAGGCAATTTGGCTTCAGTTGCAACAGCTCACCCTGGGTTGAATGAGGCAACACCTGTGTGTAAAAGCGGTGCCATGGCAACGCTTCCTGTTCTGTGATCAAGGCCAGTATGAGGCCTCTATTTGAGAGAGGAGCCCACTGGCAAAGAGGCTGGGGCCACACTACAGGCCCTTAAACATCTGGAAAGCCCCCTGGCCAGACTGCCTGAGAGGGGGTTCAGCACCAGAAGCTGCACCCGCAGCAAAACTGGCCTCCATTGCACCTGTTCCACAGAGAAACACACAAATCAAATGTCCACACCTACAGAACACAGAGGCTCTGGCAAAAATGATAGAATTGCCTGGCTAGGGCACTGAGGGGTGATACCTCGTTATTCCTGCCAAATAGAGGATTCACGTGTCTACAGTATGTGCTGAAAACCCCAACAGCAGCAGCCTCGTTCCAGACATACAAACACACCTTGTTGACTTACTGTCCACACAGCGCGCAAAAATCCAATCTATCCTTGACATACACATGGAGCATAAGTCAAGGGCTTTACCTTGATACCTAACACTCTGCCTGTATCACCTGCCCTACAGTGCCAAGGGAGACAAGGGCGGGGCGATATCAAGGGTTTGATTTAGATTCGGGGACTTAAGCCGTTTCTGTTGCAGCACAAGAATCGTCTCTCATTCTAATCTCAGAAGAGATCCACCCTGAGCCAGGAATATCCCAAGATAAATATGGAAAGTGAACAATGCGATTGCTGAGCAGCAACTTCCCATTTTCTACCCCTCTCTCCTCTAATCCTCTCCAGCAGCACTCCTGAACTGGCGCTCCTCATCTAAATCTGCTGGCAGACCTGGTGAACAGTTTGATATTACACTGCTGCTTCACATTCCCTCTGCCATTATCGCCACAAATACAACTGCCGGCCACACCTCAGAGGGGGCTCTCAGTGCTGCCTCTGCCCTTGTAAACACACTTTCTCCAGCCACTATGTGAGATATTAAAATGGCTCAACCCCGGATTGGTTACCTAGACGGCTACAGGATCCCATCTGAATCTGAAGCCAAACACACTCCTCATCAATGGAAATTAGATGCGTAGGAACATACAGTCGAAACCACAGACTTAACACGCACTCACACATGCTCAAACATTTGATCGTTCTCAAAGGCAACATCGTTTCTGTAGATTGTAATGTGACGCAGTGGTGCGTGATGATTGCATTTGCAATTAGAAGCATAACAAAAGTAAAACCAAAGTAAAACAAAACCAAAGAACAAGAAATGATCAGAAAACAGTCAAGTAAAATAAATCATGCACCATCTTTGTTCACCATGGAAAATACCTTCATCTTCATCACCGTCGTTATCCGATAAATCCTCGCCCTGTTTTTTTGCATGGGTCCCTAATATTGAAGCAGGGAGAGACACAGAGAGGCACAAGGAAATTCAAAATAGCATGTTTGGCAAGACAGAGATGGGGAAAGAGGCAAATCAGGACAAAGCTACAACATTATTTGAGACCACATGTGAATGTTAATTACGTTAGTTTGAATATATCAGTCCCATTAGGAAATTATTCAAGGACATTTATAAATAACACACAAAGCATGTACAGTAAGATAAACAAGAACAGAATTTCATAATGTACAAAATAAAAAACAGGTTAAAAAAAAACAAAAAAAAGAAAGAACAAAATCATTCCCAAAGAAAGACTGTAATCTAGTCTGGACAAGAATGAAGACAAAACTCACAGCATTAACAAAATTCCACTGATACCATGACACATGTCTGGGAGCAGAGTCATACATCACTGGCACTCTCCTAGTCAGAAAGACCTCTGGAGATTCAACAGGAAAATCTTCTGAATCTAATTCTTTTGGAATGCATCTATTCATCTACATATTACCAGGGTAACAACGCTATTAGCTTGTTCAAATGACAGTTCCAAGCATAATCAGCTCAAAAATCTCATTTGCTTTGGCTTTGAATGCACTTCGGCACTGACTGGATTCTTAAAGGACTTTTTGAGCAGGGTATTTACATGTTTCAGCTGCAGGGGATAGGAGAAAGCCTCGCACACTTACAGTTCTTCTAGATGCTCGTCAGTGCATTGACCAAGTACATACAAATGTCTAGTAGTGAAGGAGGGTCTCATGTTTTGATGGTAAAAGGTCAAACTTTTACCAACAAAACATGAGTGTGGCCCTCCTTCTATTTGAGATATTTCAGGTGTCTCTCTGTTCAACCTGGTCAAAAAACTTTGAGCCTGGCATCAATTTGTGTTTTGGGCATTAGGGTAAAGCTTATCCACATGATATCCAGGGGCATGTGCAAACAAGATACATTTAAAGTAGGCAATAATCTGATTCTTCACTCGAGAAGTGATCAAAGATGCATTGTGGCCACAGCGGGACCAGGTATAAATCAAATAGCATTTCTAATCCTGATACAGCTATAAATAAATGTTTACAAATGCACTTGCTGTTGTTGTACACTCAGGTGCAATGTCTTTTTTTTGCATTTTTTTCTTATCTTTGCAATAAAAAATGTTTCTGTACTACAGAGGAATGACAAGAATGCAAAATGTGGTAATGGCTAGCTTACTAATAGAACAATTTAAATGCAGAGAACTGTTGGCAGGACAAGTTTTGAATTAAAAGCAAAAGCACGTGCAGGATTGCAACCTCCCAAGTGGCTGTGAGATTTGCATAAAGTGTATGAGATTGCATGTGGAATGTATACAGAGTGATAAGTCTTGTTACAGCCTATACTAAGCTTTATGTGATTTCTATATGTGATGTTTTGTTATGCTTGTTATACGTTTAATTATACCAACACAAATCTTTGTACATTTATTGGGCTTTGCAGTTGAAATGATCCTGGTCCTCAGATTGACCATTTTACAATAATGGTAAGTAATAGCTGACATGCTTCTGATGCTGATTTGCATTACAAGTGCCTATTTATATTGAAAGTCAAAGAACATTCAAATTCTGTGTGGATACTTAATCTGCATAACTGATGCCTGGTGTAAAATGAAATGCAGCGATATCATATCTGGATGAAACTTGAATACAAAGCATAATTTGCAAAATGTTATACAGGGGGACGATCTGGGCCTGCAACTTAAAGAGTGAGATCCAGCTTTGGTTCTGAGAGTTTGAGGGCCGTGGCAAACCATTTTCTGAAACAAGTGCATTTTCAATTTTAAAACTAATTGAAACAAAATGTGGCATGTTTATGACTCCACAAATCCATAACTGAAATTTGGGAACCTTCTTTCTGTGAGGATGATACAGTGATAAAATAATAATAGTAACAGCATAGTAGAAGTAGTGGAAAATTGTGGAAAAAATGACACATTTTCCGCATACTTTCTAAAGTGGTTGTCCAGTTCAAGGTCTAATGGTAATGTCAAAGACCGAAGGCCATCAGAGGTCTAGTAGACAGTTAAGATACAGCATACGCAGCAGTTATTAAGTGAACATTGTCATTAACATTCAAAATGCTGTCAGTTGGATAAGTCTGACAGTTTTGGATACATTTATAAAGATAAAAAAAATACATAAAATAATACTACCATCTGGTAAATTGGGAGCATATTTCTTGTGTGGTAAGTCAGCACATTTATCTATCATTTTGCCAAGTTTCGTGTCTCTGTTTCATACCATCTAACAGCAAATTATAAAAAAAATTGGCAGGAAAATTATAAATCTGTAAGACACCAAAAAGTTGATTCACTCCTTATAAGGTTTGAACCCTTAATTAATTAATATTAATATGACGTATTAGCGCAGGTGCTGACTCTGGCATTCGTGGCTGATGAGAAGGTAAAACAGTGGAGCCAAGTTTGGGAGAGCAGCTTTATACAGTATTGACTGATAGTGCTTCAGACAGGCATAGATTGGATGGCAGGTGTCGACTGGGAAGCTCTGTCACTTTGAATTGTGTTGTCTGTGTGTCTGTGTCAAATGCCGGATCTATAATAGGAATCGCAAACATGCAACATCCGCAGTGACTCAGCATGTGAGCCTATGTTTGACCTTGAAATTTTTAAGTGATGCAGCTGTTACAGGGCGTGAAAATAAATATATAAATAAATAAACGTAGGCCTACGATGAGTTCTAAAAATTCCTCACGCAGCCTGACTCAAGGAGTGATAACTTATATTGCTTCAAGATGGGCTGCATCTAGCATAACAGCTATTATTCATGTTCCCTGACAAGGCAAATAGAAACCTGCCTCATTTATCAAATCAGGCTGAAAGAAGCCATATTTGATGGGCTTACTTGTTACATAAAAGGTATTGAAAATTAACATTTCAACGGGATGGGAACGCAGACAGAAAACACTGTAGTAGCTATAGCCTTGGAGTGCTACATGATGCAGAATCTCAAGCATGCACACACACTCGTACATGCATGCGCACGCATACACACACGCACGCACGCACACACACACACACACACACACACACACACACACACACACACACACACACACACACACAAAAACACATACACACAAACACACATACACACACACAGAAACACACACTCACACATGCAAACACAAAATTAGATGCACACAAACAAAAATGGGAGCACATAGGATCTTACATGCACATATAATTTGTAACAGGAAGGGGGGATGGTAAGAGCAGTGTTCCAACATGCAGAGACACAAGTTGTAGTTTCCTG
>OMKZ01028070.1:0-18145 GCA_900302535.1 Neoniphon sammara
GTGCTCGTACGTGGTCGCAGCACGTGTTGGCATCGCGGCATGCCAGTTGAAATTTGGAGAGGCTTGAGATCAGATTTATCCCGTGTAATTTGATTGATGTCGAAGTGAAAAAATGTTTTTTCAATCACAATTCAGCGCTGCTCTTGTTTGAAATGCAACTTTAAAAACACCTCTCTCAGCCGTTTCTTTGAGCTTAGTATTCAATTTTCATGTTTAGGAGGATCCAGGAGATTGGATTGAAGACATTTTTATTTTCAGTTTTCTATTCAGAGAAGCAGTGCGATACACAGATTAGAGTTGGTTTTGGCACTAAAACCTGCTTCAAAGCGGCGAGGCACCAAATCCCAAGTCTTCCTCTTTAAAACCATACATCTTAAAGCTCTGACACTGAGGAGACTGGTAATTATAAAAGCTTCCAGTGTGTCAGAGTTAACTACTTGGAAATAGATTTTGTTGCTAAGGAATATTAGCCAACACCCTGTTCAGTGGCTTGTGTTTATCACCTGGCAAATTAGCTTCCTGAACATTTTGTCAGGCCACACTGAGGGTGCAGGGGACTCCAGTGGCTTCGTTCAGCCATGATTACCTTGCCTCAGCTCTCACTAAGTGGGCACATAGTTACTGTATCGGATCGACTTGTCCCATTGATGAGGTGTTAATCGATAGCCGTGTAAATTTGGAGATCCCTTAACACATAGACACATTTCCCCCATCGCTAATAAAAGCAAAGCACTGTCCTCTACTTTGCATGCAGAGAAGATTTTCCCCGTCTAGAATCTATATCAACTTTACTGCCTTTCTCCTGTCTTCCTTTACTCTTCTCCCCTCTTCTTCTCCTCCTTTTCTCCCCTCTCAGACCTCACCCCATCCCAGCCCCTCATAGTTTCCACAGAGCAATACAACCAGCCTGCTGTGTACAGCAGCAATGACAGATAGGACAGTTTCAGTGTGTTGCTATGGTTACATAGGTTCGTTCGAAACTTTATGGCCAGCGTCTGAATTTAGAGCAATAATCAGACCCGAGCTGGACCACGTGTGCTTTACACGGTTTGAATGCACACCTCCCAGCCCATCAGAAATGCGTATTTACCCAAACTATGGTATAAGGAAGGGATAATCTTGGATGAGGTGTGTGTTCGAGGGTTTTTAATGCGCGATGTGGGGACAAAGAACCACCTCAATGTGAAGTGGAGGTTGGTGGAGTACGTTAAAATCCTTTAAGGCACACCTCAGAGTGGATTATCCTGCTTATAACAGCATTCACTTACTTTTGCTGTACGTTTTGGACACAAAATTAATTAGCTAGTCGATTTAGGTGCAGAGATTTTCATGGCCAATGGGCCCGCTGCTGTTTCAGTTTGTTGTTATGGTTATGCGGATTGGTTCAGAACTTTATTGCCAGCCTTTGAATTTAGACCAGCAATTAGGCTTGAGCTGGATTACAAGTGCAGTACACAGTTTGAATGCATGCCCTCCAACCAATCAGAAATGAGTATTCACCCAGACCATGGAAAATAAGAGATTGCCAGTGATGAACTGTGCTAGGTTTTAATGCACTCTGTGGAACTTACCACTGTCTGCAAGATAATTTACTTAAGAAGTGAAATTCTCTGAGAATAAACTCACGGCACAGCATCGGCATCACGGGTTTGCAAAAATGGGTTAAATATGTGACATGTCTGTACAAAAATGGCTCAGTTAGCTCAGTGTCGGTGCCAAGATTATGACAGTGTTAATTATTTGAAAATAATCACAGTACTTTTGAATCCATTTAAAAAAAAAAAGGCCTGGGATGTTGGCTAATGGCTAACATAGGCTAACAGTTACCTTAATGTTTCAATTTGTTGCTATGGTTACACAGATTAGTCAAAATTTATGGACAGCATATGAATTTACACCAGTGATTAAACTTGAGTCGGACTATGTGTGCATTACACGGTACATGCCTCCAGCCAATCAGAAACAAGTATTCACCCAGACCGTGGTGTAAATCAAACTAATTCTCTTCTTTCCTTCCCTCCTCATCCTGTCCTCCTGTTTTCCTCTCAGACCCCATCCCATCCCCCCAGAGCTGCTCCAGAGCAGCACACCCAGCCTACTGTATGTAGCAGTAATGACAGGGAGCCAGTATAATGATAGAGACAGTGTTATAATGGCACAGACGGCGTATAATGATGGAGAACGCGTGTGTGTGTGGAAGCTACTATAGCTAACGAGGGTCTGCTGGGGCATTAAGTATGCATGAACCTCACACCCAAACTCACACACACACACACACACACACACACACACGGGCCATTAAGCCACACACATGCATACAGACATGTGCAAAGGGACACACACACACACACACACACACACACACATATGTGCACCGGCATCAGCATATGCACACTTTCAACACACATATACACTTTCAAAGAGCATGGAATGGTGAATTGTCAGCGGAGCCACCACAGGTGCTGTGTTCGACATGAATTAATCATGAAAGAGACGTGTGATGTTTCACCACACTTGCTGCTATTTTGATTGACAGCGGTGCTTAGAGAGAATTTATGCGGCACAAAGCCTGAGAAGTGTGCCGGGGTCATGCAGAGTTCACCCGGCAAGCCGACAAATCCCTGGCACTGCACTTACTAGAAGCACCACACTCCCTTGGCTTACTGTTAGCTAAAGCTTCCAGGTACACGAACGCAGGCTCTCAACTTTAAATTTATGTGAATCACTGAAAAAACATGTTGAAGTATTATTTCAAGGCATCGCATGACATTCCTCCTTCCTTAGAGACTGTATCGTGGAGTGTGACAGGAAGAATAGAGGAGAGAGAGGGAGCACAATGTGACAAAGGCTGCGAGATGGGTATTAACTTAAGATGCTACAAATACAGTAGACATTAGCTTGCTGAGCCATGCAGCAGACCATGATGTGAGTCTCAACAATCATCAGCATTCTTAATAGGAGAAAGCATCGAAAAATCTCTGCTCAGTCATCTCTTGCACAGTGGGCTAAAGTAATTAAAGTAATGACCGGTGAACGTACAGGATTTTCAATATTCTTGTTATTAAGGCAGCTTGTTACTACCTCAGTCAAAGGAGCGCTCAATTGTATGATGTGCAGAAATGTTGAGGATAATTAAATTCTATAGTCAACAGTATGCTGACATATTTGGCACAACCTCTCAGCAACATAAAGCCTAAACAAAAACTGTAGACGTGATGAAAATTCTCAGGGTGGAAAAGTTTTGCACGGTGTAACTTTAAAACCGTCTTTATCATCCTCAATACCTGCACTGACATAATGGAATCAAACGCTGCTTTGAGTGATACAGTGTGAAATCACCTGCTTTGACATCAGAACTGCGTAGCCAAAGGTAATACTGAAGACTTCACTGCTGCTCAGCGATGAATATCTCGATATATAATTGCCCACTATGTCATGAAAGAATGCAGCTCTCAGATGAAATTTGAGTCTCCTCAACTCCTCCTCGGCTCATTTTTCTCATCTTGCGGTTTGAAATAAAGATCTTTAAAGCTACACTAGGCAAGGGAAAAAATGCACCGATTTTATCAGATTTTCCCATTCTGTTTGCCTAAAGGAATCTCTGGTGTTGGATATGGACACTTCAAAACATATAGGAGCGAAATGCACTCCGTCTCCTAAACATCAGTGACAGAGCGCTCTGCCCAGGGAAATAGACTCGCCAATGTTGGGTCTTTTGCCTATCTTGTCTCTTTGGTATCCTTTGGTATAAAGTGTCACAGAGTGGACGGGTGGTTAGAGCGTGCTGTGTGCATTTTACTGTTGCAACTGCGAAACATTGCATGATTTTCCGATCATGCAACGTTCCAATTTTTCAGTTATGTGTGAAGTTGTCTGCTGTATTTCCCACCTTTTATAAAGTGCGCTGCATTCGCCACATCAGTTTTACTCTCCTCGGAGGTATTAAAGAATTCTGAAAGAAAGATATGTCACTGAATTTTCCATTTGTAACCCTGTCTGCCTCCCTCCCTCCTTCCCTTTTACCCCCCATCTCCCAGGTGATAAATGCCATAGAGCAGGATTTCAGGCTGCCGGCTCCGATGGACTGCCCAGTCGTGTTACACCAGCTGATGCTGGACTGTTGGCAGAAAGACAGGAACGCCCGGCCAAAGTTCCCCGATATTGTCAGCATGCTGGACAAGATGATACGCAACCCTGCATCTCTCAAAGCCGGCACCAACAACGTGGCTCCTGGGTGAGGGGAGTTACATAAGTCACGCTCACTTACATACACAAAGCGCATAAACCTGCACAGTATTATCCCTGTTCCTTTTCAGCGGCATAATGCTTTTCTCTCACCCCTCCCCGATCCCCTCCCACACACTCTCTACAGTCCCTCTCATCATCATCCCTTGTTAGACCGTGGGGCTCCCGACCTGAGCAGGGTGAGCTCCGTGGAAGACTGGCTGGCTGCGCTGAAGATGACTCAGTACCGAGACTCATTCCTGGGCTCAGGGTTCACCTCCCTGCCCCTCGTCACTCAGCTCACTGCCGAGTAGGTCTACCTGTCTGGCTGCCTCGCTTCCTGTCTGTCTGGCTCTGTCTGTGTCCCACTGCCAAGTAGGCATCTGGTTGGCTGGACAACTGGCAGAGCAACTTTGCCTGTCTGTGTTTCTGAACAGTCTTCCTGGTTTCCTCACTTCTTCCCTGCCTCACTATTAAAGGAGCTGCATGTTGCATTTTAAACATTAATATATCATTGTCAAATTGACTGTGATAGCTTGGTGTCATTACTGTAAACAAATGAGATGACTGTGGAGACGATTGATGACCCCTGCGGTAGGTGGTGCTAGCGTTTATCAAAATCAAGACAAGATCTATCAAAATTAATTTATCAAAATGAATCTTTTGTCACAAAGAGGATGTTTTCACTCGCCCTTTCTCCCTCTCTCTGACATTTGTTTTCTTTTTAGCTTTACTGAAGAGGATAAACAAGTGATTTTTCCACTAGCATTTCACTCTTTCCAGCATCAGGCATGGATAAAAAAATTAGGTCCATCTGCGCTGGAAGAACAGCGCCCTCTATGTGTTTTGTGCTTCAAAGCAATTCAACACATTTCCTGTGAAATCGGGCCTAATGGTACAATACACAGTATAAAATACAGTGTAGAAGTTGGGATGATCATGTTTGTTTACAGTAATTAAACCGATATATCAAAATTATTGTGACAATGATTTACTGGTGTAAAATGCTGTAGGCTGTACCTTTATTAGTATTATGTAAATAACAAGTCATATAATCTATGTGTATATCACTGAATCATCTCAAATGAATAACGTGTTTGGTTTTCAGACAAAAATCCAGTTCTTGAATATAGAAAATTGGAAAATTGAATATATAACAAAAAAGGTTTATCATTGGAGTAATCCCATAGCTGTGTATTTTTTTTTCTTTTCCAGAGACCTACAGAGGATCGGCGTGTCCCTGGCCGGACACCAGAAGAAAATCCTGACCAGTGTCCAGTCAATGCGACACCACATTGATGACCAGTCTCCCACTGAATCTGTGTAACCATAGAGGGCAGTGATATGAAATATGCTGACCAGTGTACAGTTTGTGAAAGAGTAGACCGGCCGCCCTGACACCGGTCACCTTCCCAAATCTATTCAACAAACTTTAAATTGGAGAGAGGTTCTCAACCACTGTACATTTTTTTAGAAACCCCTCTAACCCCCTTTGATGAGTTTGTTGGGCCACAGCAGCCCCAAGGTCCCTCACTGCCTTGAATTCACTCACGCCATTTTGCTTCCCAAAATGATTTAAACTGAATGTTCACTGGGAGGGATGCAAAATGGCCGCTGCAAAATGGTGGCAGAGGTGACATGAAGTGAAAGCAAAAATAAGTGATGCTGTAGAAAATATAAAACTAGAGTCCAATCTGTGAGGGACCATTTTGTAATTTCTCTCTGAATCCCTCTGACCCTTGAGATACACAAACCAGTTTTGCCAGTGGCAAACACTTTGAATCAGACAATCACAGACATACTTATGCTCATAACACAGGGTGATGCTTTCTCCCAATAAGGAGATACTCTTAACCAACTTGGCGATTTGATTCATAAATTCCATGGCCTGGTTTTTATACAAAGATAAAGCACCTACAGATACTACTGTGAAGAGAAATTTGTGTCTGCACAGCTATAAGGACACAAAACGGCATTAAAAGCATAGCAAATGGTCTCTGAAGCAGTGGGTCTTAATCTAGGAGTCAAGACCCAAAGTTGGCTTTGAACTTACTAGTATGTCTTTATGAGCTTATTTATCAGTTTGCGTGTGTTGGTTGAAAATGCTACCCTTTGAATCCAGACAATGAGCCCAGCTGAGGCACTCTAAGCCTACAGATGAACTGGACTTTTAATCTTTTATCTTCATATTGAAGAGCCTGTATATATTAGGATATGGGATGTTTACTTCCTATTTGTGCATTTGCTTCCATTTTTGCCAATAGCACAGAACAATTGACTGTCATTGGAGTATTTGTGAGTTCTGTGTTCCTTATGATTATCTTCTGCTGGATGACTCATCATACGAACAAACTTTGAAGTCTCGTGGACCGCAGTCAAAAAAAAAAAAAAAAAAATAGGTTTTACAATTTTTCTTTTTTTCTGTACTTCTCGTGCAGCCATGAAAAGATTAACTCTTCCACGCAGAGAGCTAGCAAAGCCTGACCTGCTTACATCCTCCGTGCTTCAGTCGGAGGGAATCGATAACAGAAGTCATGATGTTTTACAATCAGCAGGATTGCTTTCTCAATTCAATCAATTACGGATCAGAAAGCAGCAACAAAACCAGATGAAAAGCATAGCAAAGTGAGAGTGCAGTCACCACTCAAGCTAAGAGGCACAGCAACTATACTGTGCCTGGAATCATGGATGAAGGGAAGGAAAGTCAGCGTACGAGACTGTGGGTATTGGGTAATTACAGTTGCTGGGACACCCCTGGTGTGAACATACTGTCGTGGCCAGAGAATCTCAAATGATAGAAAAGGTTTGGCTGGAAAACCTCAGCCAACTGCCACAAAATGTCGGGTTTCCAATCAAACATTAACACGGCGCATCAGAAAAACAAAAATCCAATGTGCCATGCTCATGCTCTGTCCACACATGAAGAAATCTCATTCCTGTGACAACACCATCCAAACTGTGTGTCTGCCGTCCAGATGGTGATCGTCACACCACGCCAGGAAGTGCCCTTTCTATCAATTCAGTTTCTGCAGCAATGCCCCCAAATCTGTCGTCATTTCTGCAGACCGGTTTGACGATCACAATTCCCGATCAGTGATTAATAGTCATTTTTAGCGTTCCGATGAAATGACAGTGACTTATCCGCATTGACAGTTGCGTACATCAACCTTTTCAGTGCTAGACCTTACGCAACACAGGAGCACTGATTAATTTCTCAGAAATGTCAAATAAAATATAGTGTTATCTCATAAGAAAAGATAGCAAAATACAAAGTGCCAGGGGTCACGAATGAAATTGCTAGCTGATGCATAATGTTTTTATGACTTTAGAGTGATGATTCAGTCTGGAGCCATGTATCAAGAAGGCCCACCTGAGCTCACTCCAGGGCGCACTGGTTGAAAAGCAGTGGGATGGATCTTTCATCTCAGTGTTGAGCAGATTACCGACTGTGAAACAATGCCAGGTTCAAACTCCCTGCAATCCAAACCTCTGGTCATGCGTGTTTTGTGCGCCCACACCCCAAGGATCACAGTTTGTGAGGTTGGCTGGACGTTATGATAGGGATTTTATTTCTCATCTGCTGTGAATCGCACTCACAGTATCAGAAGTGACAGTGTTAAGTTGTTTGTTTTTAACAAGTCTCACCGCTGCATGAAAGTGTCCTACAGAACTGCTGTGTTTG
Source organism: Neoniphon sammara (assembly GCA_900302535.1). Lineage (NCBI taxonomy): Eukaryota > Metazoa > Chordata > Actinopteri > Holocentriformes > Holocentridae > Neoniphon > Neoniphon sammara. The sequence goes on from OMKZ01028070.1 coordinate 7,907, forward strand.
TGTTTGTCTTGCACCACTGCTTTCCACTGGTGGGACGCCCCAAGTTTTTTATTTATGAAAGTTGTGACATTCAGAGGTCTGGAACTATTTGAAACCTCCAGTTATTCAGTTTTCATTTTTCGCCAAAACTCTGCTCTGCCAGTGTGACCAGAATTGCATTCGTTGCCTGGCAACAATAGCTTATTGAACATTTTATCAGGAAGTATTGAGATCAACTGGGACCGTGTCAGTGGTTCGGAGGCATAATTCTTTGTAAATAAATGCCTCTGGAGAAATTGTTTCAGCGTTAGCTTGGGGGTTTAATAAAGAGTCAGATAACTTGTGTGCCTAAAAGCTCATATCGCACGCCACCTTTAAAATGACATGCAGAAGAACTAAAAAAAATAACAGGCAGGCATCATAATACATAATGTAACAGCTGTAGGTAAATATGTGCTGTCCAACTATTGACTCATTTTTCTTCTGGCATTTTACTGGTAATAAGTTTAAGTATGAGCTTTCAGATATATCCAGTCTTTCAGATGTTCCTGTTTCAGTGTTTGTGAAAAGATGATGAAGGGATAAATAATGACTTTGAGAGGCAACATTAACTACACCTTGTCTTGTGTTTATATTCTGACTTGTGTTGGTTTGAGCACAAATACACACCACAGAGTGGATATCTCAGGAACAAAGTGGATGTGAGTTTGTGCTGAATTTTTGTCCACAATGAAACATGAAAGGAGATCTTTTAGGGGTAAATCGTGCACTATGTTAAGAGATTAATCCAATATGAAGTGCTTGAAGAACTTGTGGAGGAAGCTGGGTTTTTTTTTTTTTGTTTTTTTGTTTGATTTTCAAAATCAGTTTTATGTTAGCTTTTGGAAGTGCTCATTAAAAGGTAAATCCACCCTAAAAGAGAGCGCACATTGCTGAAACTTTGTAGTTTAATATGCAGATCTTTGACAGATCTATATTTGTTCATATGAGCATGTCTTTGAAGCTAGACAAAAGAGACATACAGTAGTTAGAATAAGTGCACTATCTGATGATTTCCATATTGAGTTTCTGGATACTTTCTTGTGTTAAGATGAAATTATGCTAATTTGGGAGGAAAACCTTAAACACTACAGTGAAGTCGCTTGATGCAGAATCTGAAATGCGACTTTTTTTTTTTTATTTTCTCCAAGATCTGAACTGTCTAAGATCATAGGAAAAATGTTTCACCAGTGAATCTTCATTGCTGTACTTTTCATTTATGTTATTTGTTTTATGATCCTGACATCAAACCAAACTACTGCAGATGTATTTGAAAACGCATCAGGAATTGATGTTAAAGGGGACATCTGCCAGTTCCTGTCAATTCTTGAAAAGGCGATTTTTTTCAAGACGTTTCTCCGCAGCACTGTTTCAGGGTGGATTTTCACAAGAAAAGTCCAACCTTGGATGCTCTTACACTGTTAAATATTACCAATCTGTGATGTCCACAAACTGGAGTTATTTTCCTGCCTGCCTCACCGACTTCCACTTCAGTTTGCAATTTCTTACATTTACCAAAATGATCTTTGACAAGTGGCAGAGCAGGGGCGTGAACCTGTTGCTTTCAGTTAAAGGTGGGCATAGAAATATACATGGCTGCTACCCAACCAGTTTGAACATTGTCTGCTGCAGTTAAACCTGTTACTGGAAACGTCTTGTGGCTGCATTGTATTCTGGTCTGTGGAACGTACTGTCTCTAGAGAAAACTGATATTTCTGCCAATTAGTCTTTCTGGAAGAAGCCCTTGCTCTTTGAATCGGAGGGACTGAAACCCAAACCTGAGGTTTACTGTTGATCTTTTCGATGGCTGGAACGTTTTCTGCTATTGAACTTTTTCTTTAATTGCTTGACATGACTTCACATTGTTTAGGTTTTTGCCAGTTAAACAGAGAGAGTAAGAAAAGTACACCACCAAACAACAAAACGAGCCCAGAAGTGCAAGGTACTTTTTTTTAACAGTGCTGAAGTGTTTTAGGGTGGATTTTTCCTTCAATTGCTTGTTATTTCTTGAAGCCGGTCTGGCAAGGCTGTTTTACTCCACTACTGTCGCTCTGGTGTAATAGATAGGTGAGACTGGATAAGTAGGAGATGAGAGGAGAGAAGAAGAGTAGAGAGGAGAAGAGTAGAGAGTTATGAAGAGGGAGAAGTGAAAGGGAATAGGTAATAGAAGGGGCAAGAGGAGGGAGGGAGGGATAACAGCAGAAGAAGAGAGAGAGAGAGAGAGAATGGGAGGTAGAGCGCAGCGCCAGGCAAAGCTAGGCGGAATAAAAATGAGGCTGGGAGTGGAAAGATTATTCTCTCTCTCTCTCTCTCTCTTCCCCCAGTCTAATACCGCACAGCCTCTCTCGGCAGCTCTCTGTCTCTCTAGTCTGCATTTCCTCTCTCTCCTTTGACTCACACAAGGCGGTTTGAAGGCAACACGGTCAAGCAGTCCATTCTATTCTCAGACACACGATTCTCACAAACATTTTCAACCCGCATCCCTCTCACAGATATATTGCCAAGTCCCACTGTAACGGAAAAAAAAAATAATAAAAAAAAAACCCTGCAGTGTTTTGCTCTGGGTTTTGAGATGAACAAAGTACTTTTATCCTCAAGCTGCACAGGTAAAGGTATTCTCAGTCCAAATGTTATTCATTCATGCTGAGGATTTGCTCTTTCATTCTACCCAATACTCTTTGCTCTGAGAGTTTGGTAAATGTATGTCAGGTGGTTTTGTGGGACTTCTAGCCGGGGGTGAAGGAGACAGATGAGCGCTATCAGCAAACTGACCTGCGACTGCTCAACTCCAAAAGGCAGAAAGCCTCCCGTCACTGAGCGACTTGTCTGCTAAATGAAGACGCCTCTCAGACTGTTTGATACACAGCAGCTTTCACCAAGACTGAGGGCGAGCGCTTCTTCCCTCGGTTTTGTCAGACTGAGCTGAAGCGGCCCACGCAGGCTCTCTGGACACACACAACAGGTTTCACCGGGTTTGATTTTTTTCATTTATTTCCTTTTTAAATCTTGCTTGCCGCACTGTTCAGTATATCTGTACTGTAACTTTTCTGTTGAAAAAAAAAAATAATCAGCTCAATGATCAGCTCTAGTCTCTGCCTTTTCTCCGTTTACCCTGCAGTGCTGTCAGAAGGTGTTATCGCTCACATGGTCAGAGCATCCCACTGTAATGTATAATAATGCTGTAATATAGTGTGTGTGAGCATGTGCGGGTGGGCGTGTAATATAATGTGTGTGTGTATGTGTGTGTGGTGTGTGTGTGTGCTGTTCAATGTACAGTAAAATGTTTGTACATCGTGAGTGTGTGAGAGTTTGTAGCTGTTACTTTCTGAATCTTACTATTACAATGCACTGTTTGTCAATAAAGAAGACAAATCAATCAAACTGATCAACTTTGGTGATCATTGGCTCAAACAAGCTGTCGGATCTATAGATGAAGGACAGACCAGAGAACTTAAAAGTTTAAGATATTCATTAGAGAAAGAAAGTTGATGATGGCTGGATATGTAGTAGTGATGTTAATAATATTATTTGCTTGATATACATATACATTAAGGGGAACAAATGGATTCTCAAAAGTGACAACAAAGGTAATGACTTCAGATATTTCATAATGAGTTTTATTTTCATGCCAGATTAAATAAGTCATTTATATGAATGGGCATCAGTATTTTTTTTTCTTTCTTTCAAGTAAGAGTGTATCTCTGTTCTCACACACACCTCTTATTTGATAAGTGGCAAAGTTTACACCAAAAGAGTTATTGTGAGTATGAATTTGAATTTTAAAGTACTTTTGTTCAAAGCATTTAACATGGCTGAGTTCACAAACGTTGACAAAAGCATAAACTCATTAAGAGAAAGCCAGAAGGTGGGGTGAATTGAATCACATTTAAGCTAAATTCACGAATAAAAGAAAACCATTACCTCAGAGCCTGTGGAGTCTGCTGCACTGTATTATTTAGAATAGTGCAAATCCCATCTATCCATATGAAACAGATTAACAGCATAGGAACTACTGCAAATGCCTAATGAGTGCTATGAATACTCGTTAAGAGTTTAATTGACATAAACCCATTAACACCAGCTATCTGACAGGGAATGGGATTTGATTACAATGAAGTGTGGCCTGCTTCTGGAAGGTAATAAGCACATTCTCCATTTATTCCCCTGAAAGTCTGAATTCAAACCCAAGTAAAAACTCCCCACAGTCAGCCAGCTCCTACATGATACGAGGGAATAAGCTGAGAAAACATCGAGTCTGTGCACTTCAGAACTCAAACTTCCGCAACCTCTATCCTTATATAGCTGCAGCGTCCCAGTTGTCAATCCCCATCTCCACTGAAAGCAGTATCATCTGCCTCCGTCAGCTGCAGGCGTCGCCTGCATCGTGGCGTCTTTAGAGAAGAAAAACAGCCAAATGGAAGTCATGTCTTATGGATGATACCGTGCCTGCAGCCCCCAGCCCTGTGCTGCAAGGGTTAATGGCTTTCAGCAGAAACAGGCCAAAACCTGGCCAGGCGTGTTAGCAGGGTGCAGAGCAGCCGGGCGTGGCAGCATGACTTCATCATCAGCTTAAAGAGAGAGAGAGAGAGAGAGAGAGAGACAACAAGGGAGATAAAAAAGAAAGAGACTAGCAGGAGATTGTGTGTGTGTTCATGTGTGTGTGTGTGTATGTGTGTGTGTGCACCTTGGTTTGTTTGTGTGTCACACAAAGTGAGTCATCCTCACACCACCTCATCACTACGGGTCTCGATAAATAATTGACTCCCTCTTTTCCTACGGTGCTGTAGTGGTGTAAAGCATTTTGCTCTCCAGACCACATTCCTGAAGATGAGATGACGTCTCTCTCTCTCTCTCTCTCTCTCTCCATTTCTCTCTCTCTCTCTCCCTCTCTCTCTCTCTCTCTCCATCTTCCTCTCCTCCTCTCCCTGAGCTGTCTGCAGGAAACGGTGAACAGCGAGGAGATTTTTTTTAGGAATGAGCGGTTATCTATTATTAAGCAGCAGTCAGCAGCAGCTATCTCTATCTACTAGGCTACTTAAATAAATATGACACAGCACCGAGGAGATTTTCACAGATCTGCACTGAGCTCGCTTGTGCACTGAGAGCAGCCTCGGTTTCACTTCTACCAGCAAAGGCAAAAAGCTGGGCAAGCAAGTTACTTAAAGCATCTGCTCATATGTTTGGGGTGGCTCTCTTTGTTTTTATACTTTGATTTTTTCTTGAGTATGGTAACCACATGAATGCAGAAAATCACATTTTCACATGTCTGCTCTTCAGCCAAGAGCTCTGTCTTTAAATGAGAATGAGATGTTTCTATAATTAACCCCGTGTTTAGGTTTTTGGTGACTGTCTTTTTCTTTTTTAGATTTAGGTAATTCATTGGAACTGACCCAAATCAGAACTCAAATTGTCATTTTTTTAATGAATTATGTTTCCCATATAGCTCACTGACCAGCAAAATACACTTCATGAGCAAAGTCATCCAGCAGTGCTGACGAGCTGGAAACACTTTGAATCCAAACCAGTGAATCTTGTTTTTGTGGTTCAAAGATTTCAGAAATATTATTGTTTAGGTAATTGGTCACTGAGATTTAACCAACGATATATAGAAAATGAAATTTAGTGTGCAATTTGTCTAGTGTTAGCATGTCGACAGGCTATTTTAAATTGAAATAGTCTGAGAGAGTCTGAGAAGTAAAGGAGAATGTCAACAAAATCAAGCAATTAGCTTCAGGAAATGTGCAACTTTCTGGCTATTTTCCTGCTTTCTCACTGGAAACAAATCAATACAGGATTGATTTGGAAGGGGATGGCTGTTTGTGATGTTCTCTAACTCCTGAAGCAAAGTCCACCACATCAAACAAGGTGTGTGTGATTTTTTATTTTTTCTGCGATGGCAGCATATACTTTATTTTAAAGATATGCTAACACCAGAGATAGTGTAAACAAAGTTGGAAAGTTTATAGAAACCTTTTATCTGTAATACTGGTATCAAAATATGTATAACAGAAATTATTATTGGAAATAATAATTGAAAGTGTTTTTCAATCAGAACACTGTGATTGGATACAATTTACAGATTACAATAATCTGCAACTATATTTAATGTGTTTCTGCCTAAGGAAATGAGACATATTCTTAAACCTAAAGTCGCTTTCATAAATGCATTCTTTATAAACCCACGACGAGGCAGCAGGTAAAAAACACTCAGCTAAGATTGCTCTGAGATGAACCAGGCTGACATTTGCTTCACTGAACGATGCTGACATCAGGAGCTAATTTCTACCTATGAAAAGTAAACCTGTCACTGGTCATGAATGTTTCAGTAACAAGATGCATCACGCTTCCAAGTTTGATCAAAATCAAACTAGAGGTGTAACAGCTAACCCTCTCCATTAGACCAATCACTGTAATGTTTTCAACACCAGTGCCAAAATGCATCGGGGCCTCAAATTTTTCGATCCGATATCATTTGGAGTCTCAGTTCTGACCTTTTTCATTTTCAGGCTTTGAATTTTGACCTTTTGTTCGAGTGGCCCCTTTAGTCCAATCAGTCTAATTTGTGAGGATAGCTGGATGCAAGTTTCTCAGGTATACTTGAGTTTTTCGGGCTCACGGTGTACGAAGCTTCAAGTCTGAAAATTTCACTTCTAATTACAGTGCCTCCTTTAGACAAGTCTTTGTAATTTGAATTATTGTAAGACTGGAACATGGTAAAAAGATGCACCATGACTCCAAATCAGACCGGTGTTGTCTGAAACCCTGCCCTTTTTCAGTTTCACTGCAGAGGAGGAAAACCAACACGAGTTTGAAGCAATTCAAGCCATGTCAACATTGTATCTGAATCCTGCGAGTAGATGGTAGAATTACATTACTGGATATATTTGGAAATATATCTGTGCACCATGACTTAGTGCACGACTACTATTTATGACAGTTGCACACATTCACATAAACCCTTCTGAGTGTGAACATGCTGTATCTTGTAGTATATGGAGGATGAGCCGTGGCGGGGGAGGCAGGGGAGTGCTGGTGAAGCAGGAGCGTGTTTACAAGCGGCAGATTTCTTTATGGAGGTTCAAAGGAAATTCCACACACAGCAACAACAGAGCTGTAAATTCCTGCTCAGAGTGGCACCGCACTGGCCTGACCCCAGCAGGGTGCCAGCACCTTGTGTGAAAAGATGATGTTTATGGCATTCCTGGCTTTTCGGACTGTGAGCAGCAAAGACCTGACCCAGGCAGCGGCATGTCGCTTAAATCACGCTTGAACCCGTCCCATCACAGGAATGTGGTAAGAGCCCTGATCCAGCACAAAAGACAAAAGAGCTGAAGTTGGTCACATTACCTATCAGGGTTCGACCAGTCTGGGTTTTTAAAGGCCAGTAGCAATACCAATAACAAAGTCATCAAAAGCCTATATTTTGTGCCGATATTCAATATCTTTTAATATTATCTGCCTCATGCCAAAACATACAAAGATTCAGAATTTGCCTCAGAAATTTATTGTTCAAATGCTTCCAATAGTGCATTTTCTTGACACTAGTCAACAAGAAAAATCCTGAAACAAGTGAAACTGTGCTGGAAAAGGAGGGGGATTATTTCATCCCACTAGCAGATTATGCCAGGGAGACCTCTGGAATACATTTGGCCTGTATATCAAAATTTTATTCTGTTATTTAAAAAATGTAATTGAACAGTGAATAAATAGCCAAAATGTTGGAATAAAACTTCATTGCATTTGTGTTTTTGTTGATCACATGACTGGGCGATAGCCGATCTGATATCTAAGACAGGGCCAGTGCTGGCCCAATGTATCAGTCTAATCCTGCAATATTGAGGAATGATGCAACTCTACAAGACTTTAATCAGATTTAGCCCCACATGTGCAATCTCCGAAAATGTTCAGGGATTCATGTAAAAAATGCCATGTTGACCTTTTTTTTTTTCCTTTATGTATTTATTTATTTATTTATTCATCCTCCTCTCAGAGCAACCCAACCTTGTCTGGAACAGCATTTGTGATAGTAATTTGTTCAAAATAAATAAATAAATAATGTCATTTGAGGCATTGTATTAAATTGGAATTAACCATTTTATTTATTTATTTCATTACAATATATTTCATTTTTATTACTTTTGATTTTTTTCCTAGGTGTTTTATTTTTGAGAGGCCAACTATGGTGTGCCTTAAATTTATTGGAAGAGACCTGCCTTTTAGAATGAACAGCTGATGCAAGGAAATGATCATTCCAAGCATCTTATGAGTCATGAAATACCTGATCCCTCCAAAGAGCTCCTGTAGTGAAAACTGAAGACCCAGCAGCACTTCCTTAACGTTTTTTTGTTTGTTTGTTTGTTTGTTTGTTTTTTTCCTCTAAATATGGGATCTTGTGCAGTTTTAGCAGATCCAGATGAAACCTACATGTTCCTCTGGGTTTTGCTTTGAGCACCTTCCTTTGGGACATTTGGGTCAAACGTTACTTTGATGCCCAACGATTTACACTCCAGCTGAACCTGATTCCCCCTTAAGATATTCCTTGAGTCGATTCAAAGGTAAGACAAGCAGCTCTGTCTTCATCCTGGGTCAGTGCCATGCAAATTATCTTCCGACTTTCAAGCTCCACTCCAGCTATAGCATGTCTATCCCAAATTAAGATGCTGCGTAATATTTAAACCATGCATTCCTCTTTGCCATGATAGTAAATCATTAGTAGAAAAAAAGGATGTGTTTGTCACATGTGAGCTAATCCTGGCTTTGGGGTTTTAATTGGCTCTGTATGTAAAACTTGAAGTGCGAGTCCAGTGTCAGAGGTCAAAATATCACCTTCTCGTCATCCATTTTCACACTTCTCCCTTCCTCTCTTCCCCTGTTTCCAGGCCCTTTTTCCCCTCTCCATCATTTACTCCTCTCCTTCCTCCAGCTTATCGCCCCTTACCTTCCTCTCCCCCTCTCTTTCCTGCATCCTATTGTTCTTTTCTCCCCTGAAGCCTCTGAAGTCTATATTTAGCAGAGGATTCTTCTAGAGGGATCAGTGGTTGTGTTGCTTTTCCTACGATGCCTTCCGTCTCGCGGTGTTTGTAGGAAGTAGTTCAGTCTAATCTTGTTTTACGGCTTGGGCCTGCTTCTGGAATATTGTTCAAAGTATATCCCAAACAGATTCTGGATGAAACCCAAGACTGCAATAAAAAGGAAAAGCGCACAGTGATATTGTCCAAATATTGGACACAGTGAGATGCATTGAAGGATTAAATGTCAGCAAACTGATATTTAATCAATCACAAAGTCAATGTTGAGCAATGTTAAGATCCACTGCACGAAGAGTGATGCAGCATTGTTTTGCACATCGATTGGATCCTGGGGAAAGATGTTTCTCTCTTTTTTTATGTGTATGTTGAGTTGTCGTGTTTTTCTTTTTCTATCTCACATGCACACAAAGACATAATCAATATACAGTCCTGGGGAGTTTAAATAAGACTACACCAGCTTGATTTCATGTTTGATCCATTTCTGTAACTCTTTCTTTCTTTCTTTCTGTCTTTTTTCTTTCTTTCTTTCTATCTTTCTTTCTTTTCCACCCATCCAGCAACATTATCATCAAAACTAAAATGCCTTCAGTGTTTCCTCTTTATTCTCCTCTCAGAGGTCTTTCCTTCTGTTTACTAAAATCCTGTTTCATCTAATTCTAATTTAAGTTTTGTGAGCCATCATCATTGCTCATTCCGCTCACAGAAAATCCTTGCATCTCTGATTTTTTTTTTGTTTCATCCAAATTCAATCTTGATGTGCTTTGTCTATTGTTGACAGACAAAGACAAAAGCTTCACCCACAGAAACTCAAACTTCATCAAGAGAAAACCCAACGTCACAGTCACACTGATTGACAAGTGATCTTTAGGAAGCGCCGAAACACCACGGCGGACGGAGACACAATTAAAACATAAACCCCCTTTAATGTGCTGGATGATTTTCAAATCTGCATTCCAAAATGTTCCTGAATTCCTCGTCTGTTTTCCTGACACTCTGGAGATACGAGGTTTTCACACAGCAGCAGCGGTGCGTGGAGGAAGCCCCTGACATGAGATCACACTGGTTTGATTTATTCAGACTCTCTCACTGTCACCACACAAAAGCAACAACAACAGCAAGGGGGTGGCAGTGTAGTAAGCCAAGATAACAGGCATGTCAGACACACACACACACACACACACACACACCCTGC
>OMKZ01028075.1:0-17823 GCA_900302535.1 Neoniphon sammara
AGGGCGATAAGAGAAGATTGGAGATAAAGGACTATCTCCCCACCATCAGCAGCGACGCAACTCCCTCTGTATACATAAAACTCTACAGGGAACAGCTCTGAAGCCTCAATTTAAATACTCTGTCGGGCTGAGCGAATTAAAGGCATTAGATGCGGCGATGCGATAGCCTACTGTGATCTATTGTGATCTGCTGGGGACCTGGCAGGCGGTACCAGCAAGTTTTTTTCTCCTCCCCTCTCTCCCTCCCTCTCCCTCTCCTCTCCTCCCCTCTCCTCTCTCCTCAGCACCTATGAACCCCCATACAGTTCATTATGAAACAGCATTGTGTGACATCTTAATAACACTTTTTAAACCGGTGGAGCATATATCCGATCAATTGTTATTGCTGATAATAACTGAGTAATCCTGTAATGTTACGGCCTGTGCGATTATCACAGCAATATATAAGTCCGTACAGCAATACTATAGCGGGACTGTAGGAGATACCGTTAAGTATCATAAGGTCGTAATAAAGTCACTATTGAGACCCCCAGACAGTTTCATTGCATCATCTTGAATATGTGCGTAAGTAATGTCAATCATTCATCACTGATCGATTCCTTGTCTAGGCTTCTCTCTCTCTCTCTCTCTCTCTCTCTCTCTCTCTCGCACACACACACACACACACACACACACAAAAGTCGCATCTGTGTCTCTCCTTACACATCTGAACTGAGAGAGAGAGAGAGAGAGAGAGAGAGAGAGAGAGAGAGAGAGAGAGAGAGAGAATTACTAATGGGGATATCAATCAACCACCAGGTGGCGCCTATTCACACAGAGCCAGGACACGTAACCTGCTCTGTGGTCTATGTGATGAGACAACACCAAAACAAGAAAATTAACGATCTATTCAATAATGACCCCTTTAAACAAAAAAGTCTTGTCGAAAGTGTCCATTTCAGCCCAAATATTTTAACAGTAGCCTGTAGCCAAATTACTAACAAGCCAACTCCCTCTAGATTTTTTTTAATGCAGCACAGTGTACTGCAATATAAAAATAATATTCTTAGATAGTTTCAAGCTCCTAATGTAAGTCATAACTAAACTAAAGCGGATAAAACGCTGATTCAGCGCGTAGAGTCAGCTGCGGGCAGCCAGCCAGCATCCTGTGCACACAGAGAGAGATGCTGCATTTTATACATGAAAGAAAGTATCCTAGTAAATCATCTAGGCTTATAAAGTTAATACTTTGCGCTTATCGGCCACATCATAATGTCTTAATCGCGGTTAACAGCATTTATAATCGTATGGCACGGGCTTTACACAGGTTATACAGGTTTTTGCAGGTGGAGTAATGAATGACCTGGGTGAAGCAGTCGCTGTCCCAGCAGACGTTCACCTGTCGTTCATTGGTTTCTATGGGCGGGGAGTCAGCCTGCTTACGTTTGTAAATCTGGTTATGCGCAATCTGTGCGTAAAATCATAGCCAGCACAATTCCTGACGGTAAAGAGATCAGCAGGATGAAGATTGACATTCATAATCATATTTTGCCGAAGGAATGGCCCGACCTGAAGCAGGTAGGAAAACGGGGAACAGCGCAAAAGATCACCAGTACAAAAGGCACGGTGTTACGTAATCAGCCGAAGCCTCAGCGTGCGTAATTACACCCTATCCATCTCGCTATGTGTCAAAATATTGACTTCTTTTGTTTTTTCTGTGGCTGACACACTTTGCCTGTCATCCACTTTACACATGCTTGAATTTAATGTTATTAACGACCAGATAAGGTGTACTGACATTTTCCTTTGAGTGCCAGCGAGCAGTTTAATAGTCCACTCCATAAATCTGTTCTTTCTGGCTGGTTAAACTTTAATCGATAGCTGGCACTGGCCTTGCGCTCCCCTGTCCTGCCTGTTCCTGCTCCCATGTCTTTGTCAATGTGAAACCCTGGCTTTAGCTAATGATTGTCCATGTACTAGGGTGTTTATTTGGTTCCTTCACTTCCCACCATGTTTCAAGGCACATTTATCTCTAAAGTTGCATTATTCCCTGTCTGTTTAAGCTGGCTAATCTACTTTGATCACCATGAGTGCTTGAGATGTTGTTTTGATTTGTAGGATTATTTCTAGCTGGTAATTCCTTCAAAAGTAACTTCTCACTTCATGGGGATGTTTGGTTTTCACATCAGGCAAGCTGAAATGTTCTGACTCCAATAAGTTGTAAGATGTAATTCAATAATATATTGCTGCTTTGGTCATGCCAGTGCCAAGCAGAAAAAGGTTCAGTAGCCATTTTTGGTTTCTGACCAAGGTGGGTAACTTAAAGAAAGGAGATACTGTAGCATTCCCTTGTCAGCACCATAAAATTAAGTTATTCCCCAGATTCACACTACGTTTTAAAAGAAATGCCAGGGGAGACTATTTCACTTTCCACCAACTCCCTTGTCAAATTGGTATAAATCAGCCATAAAGTCCTGAACCACAGTTTAATATACGAGCAGGTTTAAAATGCAATAGCTACTCCAAGACATAGGCATGGCAGGAGCACCCGTAAAAGTTGAAGGGCATTCTTTGCATTCTGAGAAGCTGGAGATTTGCCTCTGCATCAACAAAGTATGCCGTTATGCTGATCTGCAGGGATATGAAATAGGGCTTTGCCGGCTGTATTGCACACATAGATCATTTGAGCCTTCATCTGTATGCATATGAGTCAACATTTGAACAGCCTCATACCACAGTCAGCAGGGCCAAGTGGAGGTTACCAAGGCCGTTTAAAACTCAAAGGGTTGGTTTTTAAGCACTTCAAAGAATGAATTAGTACAGGTTAGGCCTGTCTGACCCTACTGCAGAAAACACAGTAATGTTTAGAGTTTAGATCTAAGTTTCGATCTGTAAACAAACGCACAGCATAATGTGCTTTGCAGTATTTGCTATTTGTAAAACAACACAGTTTACTTTTGTAAATGAGAATGTATTCTCATTTGAATGAATTGCCTAATGAATGAATGAACAAATGAATGAATTTAAGATCATCACTGACTGTGTGTTTCAGAGGTATGGATATGAAGGGTTTGTCCAACTTCACCATCACTGCAAGGTGAGTCACACTGTAACATTTTTTGAACAGCATGCATTCAAAATGCACACACAAGACAATGCATACTATGTGCGTGTCTTTGCTTAAGTGGACACACTGTTGGGACACAGCCAGCTCTACAGTAGGTGTGCATGCGTGTCTGTGCGTGTGTGTGTGTGTGTGTGCAGGTGCACTTATGCAAGCGCATGACGTGTGCACAGCAGGTTCTCCGGGCTGCACCCCACTCTGCGGACCTGTCAGCTCAGGCCTCGCAGTATGAACAGCTGCAGAACTCAGCATGGTGCCACTGTATCAGCGCAGAGATTCAGAGCAGACAGAGCCACAGCAGAGCGGAAGACAGTAGAGGCAGGCAGCTGCTTAGGCAATGGAACTTTGGGCGTCAAATGCTGGGCATTTGGCATCAGCAAACTGCACATAAGGACATATCATCAAATGTGTCACACCAAAACATTCTAAATATAAACCATGTCGCATACTCACCTGCCCTTGAAGCCCTGAAGGATATGTAAAAAGCAGATTTAGATTCTGTCTGCTTTGAAATTTTCACGTCATCAGGTGCAAATTTTGTGAAACATATCAATGACATTCTTATCACTCTATTCTCAGTCAAACAATCATCTTTGTGCTGCCATCATGTGGTTGTATTTTGAATTGTTGTGAAACCCAAAGGCTGTAAGAACTCATCAACTTGCAAATCACACCAATGAATTGGTAGAATGACCAAGGATAAATCAACCAAGGTGCAAGGACTTCAAAATGGACAAGGTTCTTTCTTTCTTTCTTTCTGTCTCTCTAGGGAAAATCAGATCAAAAAGATTGTCAAAAACCAAGCGGGATCGAAATGTCATTTTTAAATAAGTCACTGATTTTAAAACTGTGGAAATGGAATTAGCAGCTCCTTTTTGCCACTGTTCTTGATCTGGCATCCATTAAATAAGATATACACATGCCCACGTTCTAGACAGATTCATGCACTATGCCATACATTAAAATTGGCCACAGGGGCAGTTCAGAGTTTGCACACTCTTGCAGCAGTATCAATAAAGTATGTGAATGATGCCAAGGTCTTATTTTGTATCCCATTTTTACAGGGTGAGGCAAAGATGATGAGGGATGGAAAGCTGTTCCGAGTGATTCAGGAAAACTGCTGGGATGCAAATGCACGCATACGAGACATGGATCAACATGGTATAAGCATAATTATTACAAGCTCAATATTAGGTTCGAAAAAAATCAGTAACACAGCCTTTTTCAAAGCTTAGCCTGCCTGATATTTCTGCTATGACATTCAGGTGTCACAGTCCAAGCTCTCTCGACTGTTCCTGTGATGTTCAGTTACTGGGTAAGTATGCAATAGGTTGAAAATTGAAATAGAAAAGAATGTGTGTTTTGCACACCTGGTTTGAATTTCTATTATGCAGCAATCATCTCAGAGTCAAAATGAAGTGAAAAATAACTTTTTCAATTTGTTAGCAAAATTACCATGCCACAATATTTGCCTATTTAACATTAAAGGCCAAATGATTTATTAAATTTCATTTGTTTTGTATTTTTACCAGGACCTCTCCATTCTGGAAAACAATCTTCAAAGATGATGTCATGCTGAACCAGCATTTTAACCAGTAATGTCAAAAACTCATTTCCCATTGGCTTACACTTTTAAAAGATGCCCCTCTGGGTTAAGCCCCACCCCCAACAACCTGTTTCAGCATGAAATACATTTAATTGAGGAAGAGAGAGGCTCTCAAAATGCTGTTTCATTGTGACTTTAATCTAGGGCCGCAGTAATCCACATCCTTATTCTCATCAGTTAATCCTTTTTCTTCTACTTTGCTCACAGGTCATAAGCGTCAGCACCTCTTAGATGAAGAACAGATGTGATTTATGGCCCTTCATCTTTAATAGATGTTTCCCCTTGCCTTAGATGATTTATCATTACCTGATTAATCCTGGTTTATGATTACAGGCCAAACCCCGCGACACCCTGGATCTCTGTGTCCTTCTGAATGATAATTTGGCCCAGACAGTGTATAGTCACCCCAAGAGGTTTGTGGGTCTGGGCACGCTGCCCATGCAGGCCCCTGACCTGGCTGTGCAGGAGATGAGGCGCTGCGTGAAGAAGCTGGGCTTCCCTGGGGTGCAGATTGGCTCACATATCAACAACTGGGACCTCAACGCTCCTGAACTCTATCCCATCTATGCTGTGAGACACTGTATTCTGTAGTGCATGCTCACTAACATCCCACTTGAGCATTATATGATAATGTTACACTGACTTATTGTGTACTTACATTTTTTTACTTAGCAGATTTCAAAAAGTTACGGTAACCATCTGCTTTCTAGGTTACACTTCTGTTATTTCTGTACATATAGCATGCATTCACATTCGTCAAGAAACACAGTGACCTTGGACATACCATATTGTGTGTACAGCAATGTGCAATGTGTCTTCCGTACAGACAGCGGAGGAGCTGAACTGCTCCATATTTGTCCACCCGTGGGACATGCAGACAGATGGGAGGATGGCTAAGTATTGGCTACCCTGGCTGGTGGGTGAGTGAAAGGGGGGAGAAAGAGGAGATATTGAATTCATTTGGAAATACAATACCCCTTGTCTGGTGAAAATACCATCTCCCTGTCTGGAATTTCTGGTGTGATCTATGTTTTAAATTCAACCATAAGCACCAAGCCAATGCAAAAGCAAATGCATGGTGCCAAACAGTGTACCTACTTTTTCCTGAAATTATGGACAGAAGAAATCTTTACCAACACAATAGACTTTTTAGCTGTGACTTCAGGTTTGGTCCACTGTGTTAAGGCCATCATGCACATGGAAAATTTTCAGTGAATGCAGATAACTTTGTTAAGAACTATGACCATAAATGTTTTTTTTTTTTAGTACACCTGTGTTACTTCAACCTCACTATAGTATTACACACAAATATTGTCTTTGAAAAGCTGCCAATGACAATAAAATAAAGATATCAATGACTTGTCTTAATGTGTAACTTGAAAATAACAATTATGATTTGTTGTGTTCCCAAAGGCATGCCGTCAGAAACAACCATGGCCATTTGCTCAAT
This sequence comes from Neoniphon sammara, assembly GCA_900302535.1. Lineage (NCBI taxonomy): Eukaryota > Metazoa > Chordata > Actinopteri > Holocentriformes > Holocentridae > Neoniphon > Neoniphon sammara. Next base: position 6,160 of record OMKZ01028075.1, read on the forward strand.
GATTTTCGGAGGAGTCTTCGAGAGATTTCCTAAATTGAAGGTCTGCTTTGCTCATGGAGGTACAAAAGAGAACAAATATTGCCTACACATTTCAAATTCAATATAAAGTCACAGTAGATGAATGTAAGCACTAAACTATTCTTAAAGAATGGCAGGCAGTCTGCAAGTAGGCCTATTTGTTGTTTGTTCTTTGTTATATATGTGTGCAGTATGTTTAAGAGCACAAGGATGCAATGTCTGAACCATGGTATGTTATTTGTCCATTAATACTTTGTGTTTGTCTGGTTGCAGGTGGCTCTTTCCCGTTCACTGTTGGTAGAATTGAACATGGTCACAAGGTTCGGCCGGACCTGTGTGCAGTGGACAACAAGATCAACCCGCGAAAATACCTTGGCTCTTTCTACACTGATTCCTTAGTTCACGATCCCGTCGCCCTGAAGCTGCTCATCGATGTTATTGGAAAAGTGAGCTGCTCGTTTTTCAGCCGTGTCATATTGATGGTCTTTAATCGCTTCGTGAAGACACTGAGAGAATGTTCTCAGTCTTGCTGTGCAGTATGTGTTTTAATAGATCAAGGGTTCATAAAGTAATTCAACCAAGGATATAAAGTGATGTGTGTATGTGTAATCTAACTGTGGGACCCAGACTCATTAAAGCAATCCATTTACTCTTGTGATGTAGGGACTCAGTCTGACCAGGGCATGATTTATTTTTGTTCCAAAGATATAAATAATTTCTACGCTCTGATAGAAATGATTTGGACAAGCTCAACCAAATTTAACAACCACCTAACCAGCTTTAATTATCTCTCTCTCTGAGGGGATATATAATTTGTTTGGTTGTATCCAGCACTTAAAGAATCATGAGATACTCACCTGTTCTCACATGCATCTATTCCCTATTCAGGACAAAGTGATGCTGGGAACAGACTATCCGTTCCCACTGGGTGAGCTGCAGCCAGGATCATTGATTGAATCTGTGGATGAATTTGATCACACACTGAAGGTAACATTATTTCTCTGTCCTACATACACACAGTGCAGATATTCTTAACTTTATTGTCATAAATTGCTGCAAAAATTAAATAATTGGCAATAACAGACATGGTAAGAGAGACTTTACTAGATAGCACATAATAGCTAGGTGAGGTAGAAAAGAAGTGGACTTATTAGCTGTAATGGAAAGGGCATTGTGCTGTCATTTAAAAATAATTATTGCAGGGCTTTAAGAACACAATATCCTCGCTACGCTCTTTCAGGGTTAAACGAGGACAAAGGAGAATAAGGCAGCGATTTAGCTTTGCCAGTCTACATATAGCCAATAAATCTTATGTCCCATCCCGTGTAATACGAAGATACCTACAACTTATTTAGTACGATTTGTTCTTGTGTATTACAGGATAAACTGCTTGCCGGAAATGCACTGGAATTCCTGGGCCTCCAAAGAGAACAATTTGAATAGCACGAAAATCAGAGATACAACTGCTGTGCAGGATTAAATGCAAATGCTGTATTCACTCATTCTATTGATTCCGAAGAAAATACATTTTGGATTGTACAGTAGATGAAACCCATTTTTTTGTCGTTGGATATAAATATGTTTAATTAAATATTTTAAATCACATACTTTTTTTAATTGCCGTGTTTGTTTGAATTCCACTTTTCCACTCTTCCGAATGCAGGCTAATTGTCCGTAGGCCGAGTGTCAACGAAGCACATGAATTACAATTTAAATTCACAATAAACATTAATGCTGTGATGAACAGAGGTAAGAACAAGGGAGATTATTCTGTTCATTTATGTAAAGAGTCACGCATGTCGACCAAAAATTTGCCTGTAGAGTCATTTGACCTATTTATATATAGGCCTATTTATTTTAATGATAGCTTGATTTCTTGGCTGCCAATTATGCACTACTCATCTCCAGAGAAACAGTTAAAATACATCAAGGCTTATCAGGATGAGATTTTAATAGCTAATAGATAAAGCCAATAACGGTTATAGATATTACACTATATTGGACAATAACAGAATTGCGTGGACATTGAATTTTTAAATTCACCATCGAAGAAACAGATTGTAGTTTCCTGCGCTAGACCGACGTCACGTCCGCTTTCTCGATGTACTGAGCGAATGTTGGAGAGCAATGGCGGCGTGCCGGGGATCTTCGTCGAAATGGTTCTTCACCCGGGAGCAGCTCGAAAACACGCCGTCTCGCCGTTGTGGAGTTGAACCGGACCGGGAGCTCGCGTACCGGCAACAGGCGGCGAACCTGATACAAGAAATGGGCCAGAGACTCAACGTGTATCCTTTGTAAACAAACTCATTCAGCTAGGCTAGGGGTATAGACATGGCGGTCACTTTCGGTGTGGGCCCGTTATCTAATTTAACCTGGTTGCGGAGGTTAGCTGGCACGGAGTTTGGGGATATTTCGTTTCATTGCGTTTTAATATTATTATTATTTTTGTTACAGTTACAATTACGGTATCCACAATTGCAATTTCGACATCATTTTAAGTTTCCCTGGCCCGTTAGCACGCTAACGAACTACTTGCAATGTCCCTCTGAGCCTGGCGATGGACAGGCCACTAGCCGAGTATGCTAGCGTTTCTAGCCCGGTCTAGCTAGCCTTTTAGCAAGCGACAGTTTACTTGAATTGTTTTGCTCCCACGACATTTAAGAGCCAATTTTATCCAAAAATGTCAGTTTACTTCAATAATAGATCACATGACCTGGGCTCATTCCTGGTGTTGTCAGTGTGTTACTGTTATGAAGCCGTTTGGTTCCCTGCTAGGTTGACTAGCAAGCTATCGTTTGCCCACCTGTCATCTTTCACACTTCAGTCACCCATATTCCTTTATAACGTTACCCAACGCCAACAAGCTATCCACCAACTTTATGGATTGACTTGATATGTTATTAAACAATTGAATATGCCACTTAGGGTTGCCAACTTTCCCGTGTTAGCCAGGACATCCCTTATTTGGACCAAAATCCCGTGCGGGGTTAACCCTGTCCTAGAAAGTTTGATGATCCAACACTTAGGTTGGGTTAGTTCGCTAAAACCTGACTCCCTAGCTAATACACAGTTCGTTTTGCAAACTCTTGGTTTGCTAGTTTTTTTCTCTGACTGTTATCATAATGTGATTATGAAGCAGCCATCACCGCACCACCCATTCTTGACAGTAGAGGATTAAAAACGAGCTACCTCCACAGCCTTGAAGCTAATATAAACTCTGACTGGCACTGTTTTAGTGACAGAGGAGACAGATGTACACATGATCAACATGAGACAGTATCTGAAACCTGCTGCATCTTTAATATCTGCCTGTCTGTTTTTTTGTGTGTGTGTGTGTGTGTGTGTGTGTGTTCAGTTATGACCATATGATGAGGAACCCATTGTGGTTGCAGTGATTCAAAAACTTTTAAAAATATGTGTTCTCGCTACTTCCACTCCCTCACTCCATTTATTCTCTAGCTTGCTTGACCATTACTTCTCTCTCTCTCTCTCTCTCTCTCTCTGCTTACTACTGGGCCTATCAGCCTAATAGGCAATTTCTTTTGTCTAATTGTGACTGCGTTTACTCCCATCGTGGGTGAAGAAATCTAGAACGTGCATTGCGTTTTCTGGGCGAATTTATAAAACACGTTGCTGACAAAGAAAGTCAACAGAACACAGAGCAGACTCACAGGAAAACAACAGTGGACCATACACCTTAAAAAGCTCAAATAAATTTGGCCCCACCACTTTTGGAGCTGTGGAGCCACCTCCGCATAGTAGGCAGCGTGCTGATTTGTGATGGTGTAGTATAACTAACCTATGGTGAGCCTACATTCATATTACTATATTCCCATACTACACTGGCACTATACCCACATCAACCTGGCATCCCACCTTCTCCCTCTTCTGAATTTGAACCAAGTGAATTTCCATTCATAATTGTGCTCCTTGACCTGCCTTCCAGCTCACAACTAACAATAAATACTGCTATTGTTTACATGCATAGATTTTATATGCACCACTCTTTCACCAAATTCCATAGAAATGTAAGTATTTATCATTCATGTCATATCAATTCAATGCATTGCTTACAATGTAAGGCAGCTAGAATGTGATTTAGATGCAACAACAATTAGTTAGTCTGGGACTTTATTTGTGATAATGACTTTTATTGAATGCATTTATTTACAGATAATTTCTCCAACCACCTTATTCCTGGCTGCAAAAGTGGAAGAGCAACCTCGGAAACTCGAACATGTGATCAAAGTTGCACATGCTTGTCTAAACCCCCAAGAACCACCGCTAGACACAAAAAGTAACGTAAGTACGGGTAGATCTGGGTATTGTAGGTTTGAAATTGATCTTCCTGTCTGTATCTGTCTTTCCAGTTCTCTCTGGCTATGGTTTGCCTATGTCCAATTGGCTGCTCAGAGTTCCCTTGCCTTGTCCAAAGGACTTAATTGTCCTGCTTTGGCCTAATATTTGTGTCAATCAAACACTTGCACCTACCACCACTCGCATTAACAGTAACAGAGGCTCTCTGTTTGGAGTTTTGGCAATTTAAAATCAGTTATTAGGGGGTTTGATTAATAGACTCATTACAATTGTTATGTAATGACTGTCTATCAAACTTCAGGCATACCTCCAGCAAGCTCAAGAGCTGGTGATACTTGAAACCATAGTGCTGCAGACCCTCGGTAAGTAATGGTGACTGGAGTGGATGACTTGAAAGAGAGAGAGAGAGAGCGCTTTGTTTTATCATAATCATTATCATCGGCTTATTATTATCATTATCAAAAGTCTTGTATGATTGACCGCTGTTGATTAATTTATCACAGCCTGTTGAGTGAAATGTTCTAGCAACTTCCGTATGGGTTACTTGTCAAGTACATTTCTTCAGTAAACCGTGTAAAGGTGACATGTCATTCTCTCTGTGTCGACAGTCACATAGTCGTACGGCGGCGTAACTGATAAGGCCTTCGAGGAAATTTCAAAGGAATGTCAGCAAATGTTATCTGCACATTCAGTGTTGTAGTCACCATGACTTTTTTTTCTTTTTTTTTCTTTTTTGGTCAGCCACAGCAGAAAATGTTGACTTTCACAGTAAAAGTATGCAGGACTGATTTGATTGCACTGCATTTCGACTCTAATGAGTCAACTAAGCTGTCCATCAAACCCCACTGTTCATTTATAACAGCTTCTTTTCTCATTGGAATCAGAATTGATAGTCTAAAATGTTCCGAGTTGATTTATTTGCTTACGCTTAAAATGACATGTCACCTCCCAACTGTGTCTGTGTTGAACTCACCTGTCATGTATTTTGTTCCAGGCTTTGAAATTACTATTGAACACCCACACACTGATGTGGTGAAATGTTCCCAGCTAGTGCGAGGTAGAGGCTTCTTTCTTTGCTCTTTGTGCCCTCTGCTTTTGTCTGTCCCACCTCAGATACGGGTGGGGAGGGGGGTGAAAGTCCTGCTGATTTCATGTTTACGTAACCACACACCTGTTCAGTTGATGACCTTCCGAGTCCTTTTCCCTGTGTATGACATAGCAACTTTACTTGAAAGACTTGATTTCTTGGCACAGATTGAGCCAAGTCCAGGACTGAAATGTACATAAACTAAGATTTCACCACAAGCTTTTGCTCAGATCAGAAACAAAACTATTAATTGTTTAATTTTCAGAGTTTTTACTGGGGCTTTGTCATTTCATGCTGTTTCTCAGAAACTGGCCTCTTAAGGTCTTCTTCCAGTGTGGCCACAGCATAGTATAGAAAGAAAAGATACTTAATGCCTGAACTAAGATTCTCTCTTTCATCATTGCATTTCTGTTTGTTTCTGCTTCATTCACGAGGTTGTTGCAAAGCCCAAGGAATGGAATGAAAATAATTTGTCAGACTATAATAGTTTTAGTCCTGGATTAATCTACAACTAAAAATGTCCTATTTATTTACTGTCCATGGCCTTTTTGAAAAATTGTCATTATTTCACACACATTGCAGTCTTCATTTCTGTAATTATTTATTATTTATTTCAAGTGTCCTTCATGCTAAGCTTGGTTCTGCAATGTTTTTTCCCCATCACTGGCAAACAACCCCTTTTGAATGTTGTTTTCAGTCTTGGCCTTGGCTTAATCAATATTTTGGATATGAACTAAAAGGTAATAAATTCAGCTCCTTTCCTAATGATAATCAAACCCTTCTGGTTGGCAAAAACAGTAATCTCTATTTTTGTGTGTGTTTTTCCCCTCTGTCTGTCTGTCTGTCTCTCTCTCTCTCTCTCTCTCTCTCTCTCTCCTCCCTCACAGCGAGCAAGGATCTGGCACAGACTTCCTATTACATGGCTACCAACAGGTTGTTATCCTGCCCCTCCTTTGTTGCACTGTGACTGCACACCATAGCTTCCTGTAATGCAGGGTACCCTTTCAGTGTCCAACGGGCCCTACTTGCACCGGTGGTTGTTGGGACGCTTGCCTCCTCCCCTGAGCTCCCCTCCCCTGGTCAAGGAGAGCGGGACAGGGTGGCTTGTAGCGTTACCGGCCCCGGTCGCAGTGCGGTGTATTGTACAAGGGACCAAGAGTTGGCACAGATGGGTTGAATGCAAGATGTGAAGTGTAGTGGTGCGCTTGAAACCCACACGTTTGCTCGGTTGAGAAAAAGTGCATATGTCTAAAAGACACTTTGGTAGCCTGAATAGCAGCTAAAGATTACACAGATGTAAACATTTCGTAGAGGTCCTTCCGGTAAGTACCTCAAATTCGTTTTATTTTTTTTCTTTCTCATATTCGTGCAAAATGCAATATTTCCTCAAATTATATTTCATCTTTCGCAGTGTTTGCTTGTATTAACGTGCACTTTTTTTTCCTAGCTGTTCAACAAAATTCTTGCATAAACCTAGCCTATTTACAAGATATGACAGTGAAATTTTGTGACCCATTAAGGACCTGCAAAGTAGTATTACTTAAGTATCGAGTGTCTCTTGTATATTGACCACATGTGATTGTATTAGAGCTTGCATGTGTCCAGTTATGAAATCATTTTGGTGATAATTACTTATATTTACACGACAAAAAAATGACTTAACATTTCTTTCTGTAGGTAGACTGGGTCCTTAAAGGGTTTGTTTAATGTAGACTGTCATAGAAAGGGATTAATATTAATTTTGACTGTATAACTTTTTGTCTCAAATTTTTCAACATCAGTTAACATGATGTACAATGTCTGGACCATGATGAGTGCTAGGTGTTTTGTGCTCAGTTTGCACAGTTATTGGTAAAGTTTATTGAAAGTATGAAACCAAGAGCCAAAGAATGTCCTTCAAATTGCACAGAAGTACTCTTACTGTCATTGATTTGTTTAAAGTTTAGTCAGGAGACACACCTACCTATAGTTCAAATGATTTATGATATAAATCGATCTGCAATGAGGTTTGAAGTTAACAGCAGTAATCAGTCAGATGCCGGTAAATGTTGACTCACTGATAGTTTTGTTTTTTACTGGCAGTGTAATTTTAACAGGCCAGACTCCAGACATTGTGCTTGTCTCGGCACACAAGGTTACCATCCAGCTCTTACCAGATTGTATTTTAAAATGCAGCACTGCTCAGTCTTGGCTAGTTCTATTTACAGACTGACTGCAGGCTGAGAGTCAGATTGTGTCTGTAAGACTTACAGAGTGCTGCTAAACTTACACAGACCAGTCTTGCCCTGAGAAGCTTTACTTTCATACAGAATTATACGCATAGAATCAGGCTGATGTGCCTGGATTTGTGATTGGGCTCAACTGAAAATTCCTGCCCCAGTGTCTATCATGTGATATTAATCAGATTTATATCAGGTTGATCCAAGGTGAACTTGTGTCCATTTTTATAAGAAGGAACACAAGCTTTCAGTGGTGATTTGAAGTGTCTTTGTAGCAGTTAGTGTCTGTATTTCTGTGGTAAATACTTGGATGGTAGCCATTTGTCTGTTCTTCCTGTAATGATATTTGTATTGTGCAATGTTGTTGTTGCGTCTAACCTTGAACTATTTTGCATGACCCTCTGCATTTTCACAGTGGTAGCATACAGCTAGACACATTGAATGTTGATGATTTGAGTCCTAGCTGACATTAGCTAATAAATTCCATCTGGCGATCACTTTCATCCAAAGTGCTTTACAGTACCATGAGTTTCAGCTTCACATTTCAGTGAACCCCAAACATTGGCAGTACTAATTCCATGCTCCATCAGTTGATCAAGAGAACCACTGCAATTTATCCTTTTTTTACAATGATGCAACTGTCACATGGGTTGCCTCAGGATTCAGTGTTTGAGAGAAGGCAGCTACACTTAGATATTGGTGTAGATCTGTCCCCCATTCCAGTGTTACTTTTAAGCTCATACATTTATGTCCTTGGAAGACTTAAATCATTAAATTAAGCACTCACAGATGTCACAGAGCCTGTTTGGTTGTAGAGTTTTTGAATTATAACACTGTTTAAGTTTCAAGAAAAGTTTACCATATAAAACAAGACTTTTAACCATTCTGCTGGTGTTTGTTTTCTGTGTACTCTTGCAAACTAAGCTGCCAGTGAATTAATGCTGTCTGCTCCCTCTTGTGTTTTCTCTCTTTTCTCCACATGTGACCAACCCTGACCGTGACCCGGCCTGAACCTGCACTCATACAAATACTTGCTCTCTCACATATACAATGCACCCTCATTCTCTCATGCACACATGGCATATATCCCTGCCTTGCATACATCCACGCACACATAGTCTACTCCTTACCACGTTTTGCCTCCAGTACAAGCCCACAGTGATCGCCTGTGTGTGTATCCACCTGGCATGCAAGTGGTCCAACTGGGAGATCCCTGTTTCCACTGATGGGAAACACTGGTGGGAATACGTGGACAACTCTGTCAACCTGGAGCTGCTGGATGGTGAGTCTGAAATAATGTTACTGCTGTGATATATCAGGAGGCATGTATTTTATATTTTACTAAATTGTTAAATATTGTATTAAGATAGTTCATATGGTTGTATGTATTTGTAAACAACTTGTTTAGATAAGGAAGGCAGAAATTTAGGATGGCAGAAATGTTCTTTGAACTTGTCATTCAGTAGTGTGATAACTTCGTTCATTTTCTACATTTTAGAGCTGACCCACGAGTTTCTGCAGATTCTGGAGAAAACGCCCACCCGGTTAAAGAGAATACGAAACTGGAGGGTAAGATACGCGGCCGCTCTCTTCTCTGCAGTGTAAACAAATGTTTCCTTTTTAATTTGTGTGACATATTATCAAATTTTTTTGGTGAATATGGTAAGTTTTGGTGTTTGCTACAGGTGTGTATATGTTTTTCTCCGAGTCTGTTTTGGGGATGCACTGATCCAATACTATGTATCGGAAATTGGCCGATATTGACCAACAATGCTGGATCGGTATCGGTGACACAAAATCATAACCATCCAACCCAATCCATAAGTGTAATTAGCTACGTGATAGCCTACAACAGGGGAGTCGGCTTGTCACCTGCTTAATCATGTCTGCTGGTGCAGGTGACAGTGTGAAAACAGTTGTTATTTGGATACTTAACATGCTACAAGTAGATATTCTAATCATGGACTGTGTAATTGTATTGTTTATTTATTTGTGTGTGTTGGGGGGAAGGTGATTCTATGTATAGTTGTTATAGTTAACATTACACACTTGACAAATGATGGAAATTGTCCCCCTTCACAACTGACATAATGTGTTATAGTGGCTGGATTGTAATTGGACTAGATCTTAACATTTATGCCCGAATCCAACAGGACCTGAAGGGCTCGGTACATAATTTATGACTTAATTGCTCAGTTAGGATAGGGTTTGCACACTAATTGGGGCATGCATCGAATGGGCAGAGCCAGACAGTGTGCTCTGGTTTGTAATCCTGTAGGCTCTCAGCAGCCATCGGCCCGATAAACTACAGTATTACTTATTATTACCCCAGGGGAACTATACGAGGGGTTTGTTGCGTTGGGCACACATTGCAAATATGCATTACTGCAGCCTTAAAAGAGGACCTGAACCAACTGAACCGGTGGAGAAAGAAATAAGAGGACTGCCATCCAAAGCTGTCCACAGCAGCCAAACGTGTACTCTGCATTATCTTTAGACCTATTATTTATTTGTTGTGCAGGAAAAAGAGACTGATGACAAACGTCTGCTTTTTCATCTTAAAGATTTCAAATCTTAAATTGCAAGTGTTTAATATTTTTATTTATTCATTTACACTTAAGATTTGTTTGAAAAAAATGCTCAAATATATGTTCCCATGACTCTGTTGTACTTGACTGTTAATGTGGTTGAAATCATCACTGAAACTCATGCCAATGGATTGTCTGATTGCTAGATAGTCTATGTGAAAAAAAGAAAAAGGAACTAATAGTCAAATCTTCATATTGAACAGCCAAATCCGATTTGACTGACACAACTCTGAGTCGGGTACAGCCCTAGTTTCCAGTGCTACATAAAACTAAACAAAGCTATTCAGTCTCATCAACACATCTTCCTCTCTTTACCCTCTAGGCAACACAAGCTGCCAAAAAGCCCAAGACTGACAGCTCCCAGATGGCAGACAGCTCCTTGGCCGGGCCCTCCATGCTCCCGGACCATTCCTTGGGTGACTCTTCACTCCCTGTTGTCTCCTCCTCCAACCCAACTTTTTCCAAAGCCGGTTCCTCCTTCACTGTGTCCATGCCTGGGCACTCAGGAGGCGCACCCCTCTCTCTGGATACCATTGCTGGAGTGTACAACCCAGCTGGCCACACTGAGTGGCCCCAGGGCCAAGCGGGGTACCCCTCCACCTCTGTGAAACAGGAACCCCTCAGCATCCCGCACCAAGGGCCAGCACTATCCTTACAGACTTCCACCTCCTCTTCCTCTTTGCTTCAGCATCCGCCATACAGGACTGAGAAAACAGTAGACTTCAACCCTGTTAAACACGAACACAAAGGAGCTGGCGGGGGCGGAGGGGGCAAGCATCAGCAGCCACCCCAGTCTGCTTACCCTCCTCCCCCGCAGCCTCCTCCACCACCACCCTCTTCGGCTCAGAAGCTGTCTCTGGACAAATACAGAGAGAAACATGCTGCCGAGCTGGCTGCTGCCGGACAGAAACGCAGACAGGAGCAGCATGGAGGAGGAGCGGAGTCTGATGCAAGAGGGGATTCTGCCTCTTCCTCTACCTATGCACCCTCCTCTTCGAGCCAACAAGACCACAGAAAACATTCGCAGCCCCATCAGATGTCCCAGCATGCTTATGGTGGCAGCGGCGGCAGCACTGCGTCCCCTATGAAAATTAAACTCCCTTCCTCCTCATCTTCAGGTCAGGACAGGCGTCACAACAGTGATAAACGAGACAAAGGGACGGGCTCGCTCAAACTGCGCCTGCCTGTACCTGTGTCAGGCGGCAGCTCCCAGGCGGACAAAAGCGGGCAGCCGAGCAAGGAGGAGCTGAAGATGAAAATCAAGGTTTCGTCATCTGAGCGCCACGGCTCGTCAGAAGAAGGTGGAGCAGCCAACAACAAAAGTAAACATTCCAGCCCACTGGTGAGCAAGGAGAAGCAGCATCGTGGAGCGGAGCACGCGCACCGCCACCACAAGCACGGCCACAGTCACTCTAATCCCCACACGCACAGCGGG